>JAWQFJ010003153.1:125000-152500 GCA_034096865.1 Theodoxus fluviatilis | reverse complement strand
GCCATTACTCGCGCATACAGAGCGCTTGGGGCAAATAAAGCCCGTTCCAGTCCCAGAATGATGTTTCTGAGGGTTATTTTACGCATCGGCGGCCAGTGCGGGATCGAAGACGCCATTTTGAAAATCGTGTGAATCACCTCGGATGATGCACAGCGCTGTGAATCACGCCCCAAAATTGCCGTTCAGGAGTGAAACACGTGCAGCGCTTCGCAGCGCTGCGCCTCCTGAACAAGCCTAGTAGGTGTTCAGGAGAGGCAAAGAGCGCTCAATTTCCAACATGAAGCGCTCATGCAGCGCCTTGTACTCCTGAACAAGCCTTAAATCTGTAGGTGTTCAGGAGAGGCAAAGAGCGCTCAATTGCCAACATGAAGCGCTCATGCAGCGCTTTGTACTCCTGAACAAGCCTAACATGTGTCAGCATGATGAAAGCAGATATAACTGCAACCAAATTTTGACACCGGCCCATGCCTCGCTAGACCTCGTGTCTTTGTCACACGGCACAAATCACACGCTGTGCTTAGGTTACAAGTCCTACATCCAAGATGGCGTATGACTTATCAACATTTATATTTCCCATGTCCGCGGCTGCAGGAAGTGTAGAAGTGAAATGTGTAATCCTCTTTCGATGCTAAAGAAGATCAAACACTGTTTGCATCTATTTACAGTTTGGACGATCGATGTTGAAAGGAACGTGTTTATATGTTTCTTTCCCCCCCCCCCTCCAAACTAAAGCAGATTTAACACCTCTGGCTGATCGCGGAAGGCAAATTATCGTTAAATAAATTTGTAAGCAGCAATACACAATTTATAAAAGTTTTTGTGCGTCCACTGATAAAATTTTTTTCTTGACGATAGTAGGAGGCGCTATTTAAAAAAAGTATACTGAAGAGGTCAGTTTATTTTTTGCAGTGATTGTAGGTCGCTGTTAGGCTGCCAGGAAGGTCTCAAGAAGATCTTCGTTGTGTGTGACTGCAAAGACGGCGATTTACATTGCAACAACGGAGAAGTATGATTACCGAGTAACCTAACGTTTGGTTTCTGCGTGCTTCCTGTCCTCATCCATCTACATCGTGTAGTCGGCCTACATTGCTCTCATATGCATGTGACGATTATAGCTATAATAAGGACAACGACATAAATCATTACAACATAAATATTGCCACTGTAAGTGAATTGCTGTCACAAGAATATGTTAACAATTAAGCCTAAATTTAAGCAAAGTATTCAGACATCATTGGCTGGTTGGTCTTTAAAAAATCGTAAGAAAGAAAAACCCATACAAGTATTGTCACCACGAATCCTTCCATCTTTTTCTATGTCTCTTCTTTCTTTCCTTCTTGTCTTCTTTTATTTTCTCATTGCTTTTCTTACTATCTCTCTTCCTCTTTTTGTTTGAATTTTTTTATTTTCTTTCTTTCGTGCTATATTTAACGTTCGTTCTTATTCTTTGTTTTTTTTTCTTTCTGTCTTTCTTTCAAGTTTCCACGCAGCATTTCTCAGCACTAAAAAACCTGCGTCGACTTGGTTTAAGACAGCCAATTTGGAAGGCATTTGATTTTCTACGCGTCATCAACTGTCTTGTCTCTTGGGTCAGAGAGCAGTAAGACTGACACATGAGCATCCTTTGTAATGTCTGCCTGTATGGCAGAGCTCTGCAAATAGTGTAATCAAAATACACCCACTACAGGAAGCCGTTTCAAGAAAATGACTGCGCGTGCGATATGCGATAGGGCAGTCATAATTATGTGCGTTTTTCAAACGCTGACCGTGGCCGATTTGACTACAGCCACTGGGCAAGTTGGGGTCAGAGTGCAGCTCCCTTAAATCGCTGGCGAAAATCCCCCTCTGTCTGGTCAAAGATTATATAGTCTTTGGTCTGGTCCAGAGCACGCAATTTGCGAGGAGCAACATGCAGAAATCTTCCTCGCTGCCATACCGAGTCCTCTCCCTTGTCGACATCGTGATACGCTTGAAGGTTACTGTGGCCATTCCATCACTGCAAGCCCACATTTGTAGCACGCGAGTGCTTTGCCCGATTGCATGGGGCAGTGCAGTCAACATCGCTGCCTTCTTCTACACTGAGTTTTGTCTTCTTAGGAATCTTCGCTGGAGACTGAAACCCCTGAGAAATGTTACAGGCGTTTCCGTGTCAGTCTGTCGACTTGGTGTCAAGGTGTACATGTATACACGTACGGCTACCCTCACACTCACACACACACACAAAGGAAACCAGGCAATAATGAAGACAGGCAGGCAGACAGACAGAAAGATGCATAGACTGACCAATGGTTGCGCGAAGAGACGCACGGACAGCCAACACACAACAGGTCAGGTCAGAAAAGATGTGTAACTGACAGTTATGGAACAAGTGAAGGACAGAGGACTTATGGACAACATCATGTGTTACCAGAGTAACGTCTGCACAAAATGATAAGATGAAGACGAGTGACATTTTCAAGATTTATTCTCCATCACCTCACTATGCTACAGGACTCATTTTGTAGCTGCACAAATAATTTTCCCTAAATGATTTTCTTTAATACCTGCAGCTGAAAAAAGAGGTGTTTAGTGCACAGGATAATTAGGAGCACATTTAAAGATAGATTATGTGGAAAAATCACCACTACGTTCAACAAGTCGAAAGCCAAAAAACACAGCAAAATCAAATGGCCACGATTGCTGCTCCACACACTAAAAAAGCACACTATCCGTGATATCGTGTTTCAAACGCATCAAAGAATGGATGCAAGTTTTCTTCATTTAATCAAAATCATCTTTTATAAACTAATTCTCCACGATAGAGAAAAACGTCCCCATTCCAATAAATGAATAGTGTTGTGAACAACAGTCATCGTTTGAGTTTAGATCTGGGTTTAGTATGATTGAGGGGAGGTATCGGTGAATATTGTTTTCTAGTTATTTGTTGGAAGTTCCTTTATGGAGAGTTGGAGATTGATTTTGCCATTTTTTATCTGTGCGTGGACCATCAGTGGATTCTTCGAGAGGCGTGACGTATAGACTAGAAGATGACGTAAGGAGGTGATGACGAGAAAAAAAAAAAGAGAGAGAGAGAGAGACGGAAAATATCTGGGGCGGTGAGCCGTTATAGGAATAAAGGCTGAGGCCTATCGATTCCTACAGATAACCTTCTCAAGGACTTTGACAACACAGTTCGAATTGTCTGATGCAGGTGTGCTCAAGTGCTACAGTGAGTACCACCCCGCATGTTATTTGCATTCTGTTGGAAGATGATAGCAAAAATACAGGCTCGGTCGAACCACATTCAAGATGGCGATATGGCTCAGCTCAATGGAAACGTTTAGCGAGGAATTGCCTTTGAAAATGAATGGACAGACTTTTGAGCGTTAGAGCTTTGAACTTCGGGCTGTGTATCAAGAGCTGAGAGAGTTTCAGAGGTCCATGTTGTTTGAGTATATGATTCTACGTTCCGTTGTGGAGAAAATAAAGTTACTGCGTTATCCTCTACTTCGCAAACTCGTCGTTTCTGCTAGCGACAGACGAGCACCAAGAGATTCTAAAGAACCCGTGTTATAGCCTAAAGTGCTAGCAACAACATACCTGCATGCCAATACGTCGATAGATTGTGGCCGGCTGTATAACACGTAACATATGGGGGCCAAGCCTAGGATCTCTACAGCTTCGTCAGGAGTTGACTAGTCAAGATTCGACATTGCCGAACGAGGCCAGTGACGGTTTTTTCGTCGAGACCGTGACGCCTACTGTGTGGACTCAAGACAGTGGTCTTGTGTATAGGGAGTCCACGGTAAAGTGTAGTAAAGCTATTGCCGTCGTCAGTCAAAGTCGCCGACACTCCAAGGGCTGCATCATTATCCAGGATGGCGGATTTCTGGCAGGCCGGAGTTGACATCGGACTGAAGGGTAAACAGCTGACCGAGTACGTGAAATCTTGGGAACGAGAACAACAAAAGGAACGAGAGATGAAACTGAAGATGCGCGAACTTGAACTCGAAGCTCAAGAAAGAGAACGTCAACGTCAACATGAACTTGAACTAGCACGACTTCAGCATGGTGCAAGAAGAGAGGGTGCAGTTCAAACAGGATCACACAAGGCTCCAAAGATCCCGTCCTTTTTAGAGGATAAGGACAAGATCGACAGCTACCTTGGCAGATTTGAGAGGTATGCTGAGAATGCGAATTGGCAGAAAGATGGATGGGCCATCAAACTGAGTGCTCTCCTCTCCGGGAGTGCCCTCGATGTCTACAACAGGATGTCTGAAGAAGACGCCAAGGACTACGACAAGCTGAAAGATGCATTGCTTCGTCACTACAACTATACAGAGAAGGGATACAGACAACGTTTCCGGGAGTGCAAACCAGAGGCAGGGGAAACACCAGAGCAGTTCATCGAACGGCTGAAGACGTATCTAGAGAAATGGGTAGAGCTGTCAGGACTGGCAAAGGACTATGATCACCTGCGAGACTTGATAGTCAAAGAACAGTTCGTGGCTGCATGCCAAAAAGATCTGGCAGTCCACTTGGAAGAACAAGAATCTCAGTCCCTGTCGAACCTTGCCAAGTGTGCAGATCGATATTTGACTGCACATGGAAAGACAATGGCTCCACCAAAGCAACAGCCAAGACAGAAATCCCCGAAGACCGAGAACCAAAGCATCGGTGATACACCGAATGGGGCGGACACATCAAACCTGAAAGGCTGTTTCTACTGCAAGAAACCAGGTCATCGAATTGCTCAGTGTAAGAAGAGGCTGAGAGACGAGTCCATTGCAGAGCAAAAAGAGAGTCCAAAATCACGCAACCCTACCAATCGACAGAATTGCGCGGGAAGTGTCATTTTGCCCTGTGCGAAACCAGTGACTCCAGCTTCAGTAGAGGACGTCAAAGAATGTGTGAGGGACGGCCAAATATTCCTCGCAAATGGCAAGAGCATCCCCGTCGTCGCCAACGTGGCCGTCAACGCGTCAAACATGCCAGTGGCCAAAGGGATGATCAACGGGCATGAAGTGAGCGTCTTGAGAGATTCTGGTTGCAGCGGCGTCATCATCAAAGAAGATTTGGTAACCAAAGACCAACTAACTGGAGAATTCAGACTGACGCTCATGGCGGACTGTACATGCGTGCGAGCGCCAACAGCCAAGGTGTCGGTTGACAGTCCATACTTCAAGGGTGAAGTTGAGGCGGTTTGTTTGAAGAGGCCGATGTATGACGTCATGATCGGAAATATCGAGGGAGCACGGTCGCCGAACGATCCTGATCCTGAATGGAAACCAGAAAGCCGGATACAACAGCCAGGAGACGATCCTCTTCCGTTCCAAGAGGTATCCACTCCTGAACTGGAACATTGTGTGGGTGCTGTAACCACCAGGGCACAAGCCAAACGAGACAAGCAAGCAACCAAGCCGTTGAGAGTGAGCAGCCTATCAAAGAACGTCAGTGTAAACAGGGAGGAGCTGATCCAGATGCAAAAAGAAGATTCCGGTCTATCAAAATATCGGAACCGGACGGACGAGGTCACCAGAGGGAAAGGCGTCGTTCACTTTGAAGAAAGAAACAAGATTCTCTACAGAGTTTTTCAACATCCTGACGTTAGTGGTGGCAAGCCTCTGCGGCAAGTCATTGTGCCCACGCCACTCAGAAAGCATGTAATGGAGGTGGCTCACAACTCAATCATGGGGGGTCATTTGGGCATCAAGAAGACGTCGGACAGGATTCAAGCGGCATTCTACTGGCCAGGCTTGCAGCAAGATGTAACCAGATTTTGTCGGTCCTGCGACATTTGCCAAAAGACTGTGCCAAAAGGGAGAATAACCAAAGTCCCTATGCAAAAGATGCCGTTGGTTGATCAGCCATTCAAGAGAGTAGCCATCGACCTTATCGGTGAGATAAAACCAGCCAGTGAAGAGGGACACCGATGGATACTGACGCTGATTGATTACGCCACACGATACCCAGAAGCTGTACCTTTGAAGAAGATTGACACAGAGACAGTCGCTGAAGCCCTAGTTGACATCTTCAGTCGGGTCGGAGTGCCGGAGGAGATCCTTACCGACCTGGGGGGTGCAATTTGTTTCGCAGTGCATGGAGGAAGTCAACCGTCTCCTGAGCATCAAGCATCTGACGACGACTCCCTATCATCCAATGTGCAACGGTTTGGTGGAGAAGTTTAATGGGACATTGAAGGCCTCTCTGAAGAAGATCTGCAGCGACGAACCCAGACAGTGGCATCGGTTCATCAACGCCTTGCTTTTCTCCTATCGGGAGGTACCGCAGGAGTCCACAGGCTTTTCCCCGTTCGAATTGTTGTATGGGAGGACTGTTAGGGGACCAATGCACATCCTGAAAGAGTTGTGGACAAAAGAGATTGAAACTCCTGAGGTGAAAACCAGTTACCAGTACGTGGTGGATCTTAGAGAAAAGTTGGAGAACACTCTACAGATTGCCCAAGAGAACCTGGAGAAAGCTCAAACCAGCGGAAAGCACTACTATGACAGGAACGCTGTGGTGCGAAAGTTTCGACCAGGAAACAAAGTGTTGGTCCTCTTGCCCACTGACCACAACAAGCTACTTATGCAGTGGAAAGGTCCTTACACCGTGGAAAGTGTGGTCGGACTCAATGACTATCGAGTAAAGGTGGGACAGAAGTCGAAGGTCTACCACGCCAATCTTTTGAAGCTATATGTGGAGAGGACACCGGACCCAGAAGAAGTCATCGGAGGAGCCGTCGTGTCTGAGGACGACTATACCTTCGAAGACGAAGATGTCCTTGACCTGGGAGATGTTGGCCACAAAGAAGGTGTGCGTGATGTCAAATTGGGGGAACAACTGTCAACCAGTCAACGTGCCGAGCTTAGCGAGCTCGTCGGCGAGTTCGAGCATAGGTTTCGAGTCGCGCCAGGGTCTACTTCCCTAATCGAACATGAAGTGAACCTCACTTCATCAGTTCCGGTACGCTCGCGTCCGTACCCAATACCCTACCAAGCGCGCGAGTCGCTGAAAAAGGACATCAGCGAAATGTTGGAGATGGGAGTCATCAGGGAGTCCACATCTCCCTATGCATCACCTGTAGTGGTTGTGAAGAAGCCTGATGGTAGCAACCGCGTGTGCATCGACTACAGGAAGCTCAACAGGATCACTGTGTTTGATCCCGAGCCCATGCCCACAGCTGAAGATTTGTTCCGACGTCTAGCGGGGAGCAAGTTCTTCTCAAAAGTCGATTTGAGCAAGGGGTATTGGCAAGTGCCCATCAGAGCCGAGGACATACCCAAGACGGCATTCGTAACGCCAGATGCGACTTACGAGTGTCTCAAAATGCCTTTCGGAATGGTGAACAGTGGAGCAACTCT
Organism: Theodoxus fluviatilis; assembly: GCA_034096865.1. Lineage (NCBI taxonomy): Eukaryota > Metazoa > Mollusca > Gastropoda > Cycloneritida > Neritidae > Theodoxus > Theodoxus fluviatilis. The sequence continues at coordinate 145,157 of JAWQFJ010003153.1, read as the reverse complement.
AAAACGAGGCCTCAGGAAGATGCTAGCAGGCATGGACAACGTGATCTGCTACTGGGATGACCTCCTAATACATACAAAGACATGGGAAGAACACATGAAGACTTTGAGAGAGCTGTTCACCCGCCTCACAAAAGCAGACCTGACTGTGAGAGCCAGCAAGTGCATCCTGGGGACTGACAATGTTGACTTCATTGGCCACTCCCTCAAGAACGGTCAGAAGGGGCTCTTGGAAGCAAACATCACCAAGATCCAGAATGCTCCACGTCCCACTACCAAGAAGAAGGTCAGATCTTTCATGGGTCTAGCTGGTTACTACAGGGAGTACATACCCAACTTTGCTGCCATCACAGCTCCACTCACTGATCTGCTGAAGAAGGGATGTCCGAACCATGTACACTGGGGACCAGCCCAAGAGAAAGCCTACCAGACAGTCCGCGACCTTCTGACGAAAGAACCAGTTCTGCAACTTCCAGATATAGCCAAGCTGTTCGTCTTGAGAACTGACGCATCAGACGAAGGGGTTGGCGCCGTTCTTATGCAAGAGCGGGAAGGAAAGCTGTTTCCTGTCAGCTATGCCAGCAAGAAATTAACCAGCGCAGAGAAGAGGTACTCAACCATCGAGAAGGAGTGCCTGGGCATCATCTGGGGAATCCGCAAGTTTGAGGCTTACTTGCAAGGTGTCAAGTTCGTGCTGCAGACGGACCATCGACCATTTGACATTCATGAACTCTGCCAAGTTCACTAACAGTCGTGTCATGAGATGGGCGATGTACTTGCAAAACTTTGACATGCGGGTGGAATCTGTCAAAGGACTGGACAACATTGGGGCTGATTATCTCAGCAGAACTGCCGAGTAGAAGCCCTGAAACTATGTGTAAATATGAGTTTACAAGTATTTTTGTTAGAAGAAATGTCCAGGGAAATTTCTTCTTAAGTGGGGGGTGATGTTGTGAACAACAGTCATCGTTTGAGTTTAGATCTGGGTTTAGTATGATTGAGGGGAGGTATCGGTGAATATTGTTTTCTAGTTATTTGTTGGAAGTTCCTTTATGGAGAGTTGGAGATTGATTTTGCCATTTTTTATCTGTGCGTGGACCATCAGTGGATTCTTCGAGAGGCGTGACGTATAGACTAGAAGATGACGTAAGGAGGTGATGACGAGAAAAAAAAGAGAGAGAGAGAGAGACGGAAAATATCTGGGGCGGTGAGCCGTTATAGGAATAAAGGCTGAGGCCTATCGATTCCTACAGATAACCTTCTCAAGGACTTTGACAACACAGTTCGAATTGTCTGATGCAGGTGTGCTCAAGTGCTACAGTGAGTACCACCCCGCATGTTATTTGCATTCTGTTGGAAGATGATAGCAAAAATACAGGCTCGGTCGAACCACATTCAAGATGGCGATATGGCTCAGCTCAATGGAAACGTTTAGCGAGGAATTGCCTTTGAAAATGAATGGACAGACTTTTGAGCGTTAGAGCTTTGAACTTCGGGCTGTGTATCAAGAGCTGAGAGAGTTTCAGAGGTCCATGTTGTTTGAGTATATGATTCTACGTTCCGTTGTGGAGAAAATAAAGTTACTGCGTTATCCTCTACTTCGCAAACTCGTCGTTTCTGCTAGCGACAGACGAGCACCAAGAGATTCTAAAGAACCCGTGTTATAGCCTATAGTGCTAGCAACAACATACCTGCATGCCAATACGTCGATAGATTGTGGCCGGCTGTATAACACGTAACAAATAGCTTTGATAATGCTCTGACAATTGAAAAACGTACAATAACGTTTTTAAACCGATAAGGAATCCATTAACATTTCAACTAGACAGTGAAAAGGCCAGCAAACTGATATGAACAGCAGGATATGATCAGTAAATTCCACTTTAAAAATGGATCAAGGAAGTATTATAGTATTACTTTGATGCAGAAAATAGTATCAGTGGGTCAGCATAAGAATAATTGTAATAAATAGCTCATTCTTTGCAATCACCTCTCAGACTAAAAGACAGCAACTGTTCTTCAACATCAATAGGTAGGTGTGCACAGAGCATTTTCCAATCAAATGTCTATAGAATCCAGCATTTTAAGTATAGATATGTAAGCAAATTTCTTCGATTCATGAAAAACTGTTCATCCCTCCCTCCACAATCCATATTTTACATGCATTTAGCAACTACAAGCTGAACTATATATAAGTATGAATACCAAGACGTGTTAACAGTCTCTCACTCATGGATGCTAAAGTCTGGTATGCTTGTAAAAGGCAATGAAAAATGCTTGGGTATAACTAGTTTTCTCTTGATTATCTTAAAAAACGAAAGAAAAAAATAAGTGAAACTACCAACAGGAAAAATGTAAACACACTAGAAGTGTTACCATTCAGGTTCTCTGTGAACACAAGGAAATAATCCTTGCACACTGCTTCACAGATCAATAAATCATTAAATCACAATCAAAAACAGCAACAGCTGACAAATCAAGAAAGCTGAAGCAAGTACTAGTAATGATTCAACACCAACATCTTTGAATGAAATGATGCAGTAAAAACACCGTCAAATTTTGTTTTGGTCACCGTTGGATGTCTGCCCCATCCACCACCATTCATCCAATAAATAGATCATGCAACACACCTAGCCACGCATCCCTGTCCGCCACCCAGTTCCCTACCAGGAACCCACAGCATCAAACCTATTCCCTGGCTCTGCTAGGAACTACGTCCTTTTCCCACAAGGGTCTTGGACTCGCATTACACTATATACCCCCTACACACACTGTCTAGCTGTAACTGTAGGTGCAAACAATGCTATGCATATTTCGGGACTGGTTGAAAACGGTTAGGGAATGGCTTGACCGCACTGCAACGCGAGCTAGGTCATTACATGGAGGGAATCCGTCGTCCTCTGCGTCTACTGCATTGAAAGCAGAGGTCTCAAGGCCTAGCTCTCAGTACAGCAGCGATCTGCACTCTACTGCAACACACACCACAGCACAGCACAGCACAGCAAAGCACAGCACTGCCTCATCTTGCACGTCTGCAGGTCAAGTAAGGCAGACCTAGAATGAAGCGTGGTTAAAATGTGCATCACTTCTGTCCTACAGAGAACCCTTTATGACCAAGTGCATGTCCACAGTCATGAGCATCAGATGAAATGACAAAGGCAAACAAGGACACGACACAGCCTACTCCAAGTTGTGCACAACATTCAACGGTCAGGCATTACAGTGGCACGACTTGATTTCATTTACTTTTAGTTTTCTGATGTCAGCATTCTCAACTAACCTGTCAACATCAAACAGTCATGAGAAAAATAATTTTAAAGCATTTCAATGCATACATTAGCGCACAAAGACAACAAAATACATTAATATTTATTTATTTAAAAAAACAAATTGATGCAGGATGCACAAGTTGAGCCATTCTTCACATCTGATTATGTAAATGTATACTTTAAACAACAAAACAGAGTGGAAATAACACGTTAACCAAGTGGCAAGCATAAGGAATGCATAAACTACACATGATGCGTTGGGGGGAATAAAGAAAGAAACATAGACTCACTTTTGCTTCGCATGTGAGTCAAAAAAGGTGAGAGAAAACAAATGTTAGATGTGGTCTATGTCTTTATAATTTGCATGAACAATAAATACAGTCAAGCAAGGATAGATATTCCATCTTGTATAAATTGGCACTACAAGGTAATTGACACTTACGCAGGTGAGTGACAGAGGCAAGTCAAACATACGCATATTTCCTGTACTGAAGTAGTCAGCGTTTGCCACGGCAAAGTCCATGAAGGGTGGCTGCAGGGCTGGTGCAGAATCAAAGGTGTCACTGTCAAACATGATTCCTCACAGCCCCCCCCCCACGCAGTGTCTCTTGTTCAGCAATGTCTGGGTGTACCTATTTGTGAAAACTTTCGCCGCTTGCCCCCAGCCTCTCCCTATCTGTACATTATATACAAGACTTCACCTCAAGCGGCATATATCCACCCAGTCCATCAGTGTGGACCGTTCAGTGTTTAGCTGCCTCAAACCCAATCACACAACAACAAAGGAACAGCAAACAAAACCATTTGATCCAGCATGTATTTACTATGGAAATAAAGATAATGATGTCGCTGTCACATGCACGGTAGGAATCTAGTGCAAAGCACAACAAAGCAAACAGTAACACAGTTCTGTGAGAGGGCTAGAATAACAAGAAATCTCTGCAAGAGATAGATGAGAGAATTGTGATGGGGAGAGGGGATATCTCACAAGAAACCTCACAACACTGCAAAACCTTTGTTATATAATGAAAATGTTGTAGACAAAATGGTTTGTCTTAGAGTGATATTTGCTTGTGAATGATATGTACAGAACCCATGATGTTTAAAAAACCACACACACAAAAACCAAACTTCTACCAAGCTTTCACTGCATGTAATCATTGCCCAAATCAGGCTTCTTGTAAGTGTTTACAGTGTACAAGCTTTACACATGTACAAGAGTGGTGATGTCCGCAGAAAGTGGAATGGTACTTTAGCATGGTCAAATGCCTGAATTTCATCTTCTGCAAATCTGATATGTAATGCTCACTACAAATCAACACTCCAAACCTCCATTCAGTACCAACACTTGATTGTTGATTTGGATGAAACAGTTTTTAAAAGTTGTGCACACATGCACACAACAGCTAGCAAATTTTATGCAAGAGTAGAGCTTGAAAAACAGTAGAAGGTCAAATTTCAAGGAGTTGAACTGTGGGCGTACCACTAGCGCCACGCCCGGACAAGGGGCACAGCTCATGCAGAACATTCACACCAGACATGGACTGCGGAGACAGGCGCAGGCTGGCAAGAAACTTGCAATTCCGTCTGGCTTCACACCCCTACAGCAAGTCTGAGCCACAGGGTGAGCGTGGAGAACCATGACAAAGTGTAGTTCTCCAAGTAGGGACATGATTGATGTCAACAGAAGTCTGATGCAAAGGGAACTGGGGCCTTGATGCCGTCCCACCAAAACTCGGGGTGTGGACTGGCATCAAAACCCAAGGTCACCTTCAACATCTAACTGGACATTGACATGAAAAAAGGTGTCATCACAGAAAACAGCTGTGCCCCTTTATTTCATTCTCTCACCCTCCAAACCACTTTCAGCGTGCTGGCCCTAGAAGGGGGCAAAGCACATACATGGAAAGACTTATTAAAAGAAAACAGAACAAATAATCTTTAACAATTCCAAATCATAACTGTCTTAACTTCTTAAAACGTACATTTTCCTGGATGCTGTCAAATAATCTTTTCTTCAAGAATCATTCTTCATCAGGTGCATTATAAGAGAATTCAGGTGATTCTAGATTCCCCCAAGCTCTACATTCAGCAACCAATTATATGCACAAACTTCATAAATGAATGAACCTACAGCCAACCAATCAACATCAAGCATTACCTCTACAATGAAAACTACATTAAATCACTCCTCCACATGTTGCCTTCAAGGCAAGCGTTCTGCCTCGGGGAGCAGACATTAAATCACTCCTCCACATGTTGCCTTCAAGGCAAGCGTTCTGCCTCAGGGAGCAGACATGAAAACACGCACAATAATCATTACCTTATGAATCATTTCTGCCATTCCTACTTAGACTGCTGAAATGTATTGATAAAAAAACCCTAAAACTTCAGGAACAACGACAGCCGGCTCTGCTTTAGTTCCAAATCAGAACCGCTACAGCTTACGGGGCTGCGTCTGATAGTTCTCCTCGAGGGCTGCGCTGTGAGTGCGGCAGCAAAGACAAGTGTGCACTGGGCACTGGTCTGAGCACAGTACTGCAGTGGGTCCAGTTTCCGTGGTCCCCAACGTTGATCAGAGTTGCAAGCAGTCCTCTGCAAGCAAGCAAACTGCTGGTGGTGATGATGGTGGCGGTAGTGGTGGAGGTGGTGGTAGGGCTAGGAGGAGATGGTGTGTGTGTGTGTATGTGTATATGTGTATATGTGTATATGTGTGTCTACATCCGCACAGAGGGGACCAGACAGGTCTGGCTCTAGGACATCTTGGGCATCTCGTCGTACATGCTCTGAAGGTGGTCCTTGAAGTGTTTCATCAGTTCCTGCCTCTTGGCCTTGAAGGTGGGTGTCAGCAGACCGTTCTCCACAGAGAACAGTTCTGGGTAGACATAGATGTCCTTCACCTGCACAAAAGACAGGATTGCATGACTGCTGTGTGAAATGCACACAGGCATCTTTCATGTATACAATACACACATAATGCACACACATACATACATGCATTAACAATTGTGCACACACAAGCACACACACACATGCACACACGCATGCGCGCGCACACACATACACACACACACACACACACATGGAGGATTACTATACTGAAACACAAATTACACAAGGACTTGAGAAAACACAAGACATAACGCCAAAGAAAACACGGCAAGCTGGGCCCTGTACTTCGAGACAAGAAATAAATGCACAATACGAAGGCCAAAGGACCATGTCCATGTTGACATCACACAAGATCATTATGGACAGTTTCACAAGTTCCCGCGGAAATAACAAACTGACACTGGTCACAGACTCATTCACCATTAGCTGTTGGACAAAACGTCCCAGCACCAGCCATCCAGCCACACGTGGGACAATGCTATGTCCCACATTCATGCACAACAAAAAGTGCTGATTTTAGTTCTGCTGCATATTCTGCCATAAAGCGTGTATGTAAAACACAGTAATAACATTTTCAGTGCAAACAGATGTTAATTTACCATCCAAAAAGGTTTTCATTTTCAGCAAGTGAACAGCAGTAAGAAAAAAGCTCCATGAACTGTGTCAAATGGAAGCCACAGCATATGGTGAAAGCCTTTCAGCACCACAAAGCTCAGTGTGCGGGGTGAACATGTTACTGGGGCACTCTGCCTTGAGAGCAGCAGAGGATGTCTGCAAGTCTAGAGAGATAAAAGCAATGTCATGCATTCTCACCTGTTCAAAGGAAGAAAGACCGGCCTTTTTGCCAATGTCTGTCAGATCAGCCAGCACTGCCTTCTTTACCTCCTGCAAACACAAGACACAATCAACTGCATCAACAAGCCATGAAAGCACATTGCAGCATCCTTTCCATTCGCAAAACTTTCTTCTTCACACTTTCATTCCTGCATATATCCTCTTTTCTTCCCTACTCAACTTCTCTGCATTTCATGTAGTTTGGCAAAATTTCACGTTATCCATTAAAATGTGTGGACCATTTCTCACTCTTTCATCTCATTCATTCAACAAAACAGGGTGAAGAATGTCAAAACTCTAACAGATGTTATTGCTGCTACGAAATATTAAACCCACAAATGCAGTTATTTGCTTGTTTACTTATGTTTGTCAAAAATCTAAAGAAGTGCTGGTGATAACGGTCACAGTTTCTTCAATCAGCCAAGATCAGCATCAACTCAGCTACCAAGCCCTTTGAAAGACTGAACTAATGAACATTTCACCAGAAAGGACATTCATTATTTTAACTGTATCACAAGGAATTCATCAAGCCATTAATCTTGTCCAACACAAGCGGCCTGAAAGTTTCTTTTTCCGGAGCACACAGCCACACTTTCAGGCCGCGATGCCACGCCTGCACACAGCCACACTTTCAGGCCGCGATGCCACGCCTGCACGCAGCCACACTTTCAGGCCGCGATGCCACGCCTGCACGCAGCCACACTTTCAGGCCGCGATGCCACGCCTGCACGCAGCCACACTTTCAGGCCGCGATGCCACGCCTGCATGCAGCCACACTTTCAGGCCGCGATGCCACGCCTGCACGCAGCCACACTTTCAGGCCGCGATGCCACGCCTGCACGCAGCCACACTTTCAGGCCGCGATGCCACGCCTGCACGCAGCCACACTTTCAGGCCGCGATGCCACGCCTGCACGCAGCCACACTTTCAGGCCGCGATGCCACGCCTGCACGCAGCCACACTTTCAGGCCGCGATGCCACGCCTGCACGCAGCCACACTTTCAGGCCGCGATGCCACGCCTGCACGCAGCCACACTTTCAGGCCGCGATGCCACGCCTGCACGCAGCCACACTTTCAGGCCGCGATGCCACGCCTGCACGCAGCCACACTTTCAGGCCGCGATGCCACGCCTGCACGCAGCCACACTTTCAGGCCGCGATGCCACGCCTGCACGCAGCCACACTTTCAGGCCGCGATGCCACGCCTGCACGCAGCCACACTTTCAGTCCGCGATGCCACGCCTGCACACAGCCACACTTTCAGGCCGCGATGCCACACCTGCACGCAGCCACACTTTCAGGCCGCGATGCCACGCCTGCACGCAGCCACACTTTCAGGCCGCGATGCCACGCCTGCACGCAGCCACACTTTCAGGCCGCGATGCCACGCCTGCACGCAGCCACACTTTCAGGCCGCGATGCCACGCCTGCACACAGCCACACTTTCAGGCCGCGATGCCACGCCTGCACGCAGCCACACTTTCAGGCCGCGATGCCACGCCTGCACGCAGCCACACTTTCAGGCCGCGATGCCACGCCTGCACACAGCCACACTTTCAGGCCGCGATGCCACGCCTGCACACAGCCACACTTTCAGGCCGCGATGCCACGCCTGCACGCAGCCACACTTTCAGGCCGCGATGCCACGCCTGCACGCCTACTAGCACTGCAGTACTTACAGGATGACGGGCCAGTTCCGAAATTGTGCCAGTCAGTCCCAGCTTGTCCTTGGCAAACTTGGGCAGCACTTCGGGGTCTGGCACGGCAATGCCAATAAGGCAGGACTGAGGGGGAGACAGGCAGGCAGGGTCAGACATACTTGGTGCACATGTGAATGGGTGCAAACATGCACGGAGGGGAGAGGGGGAGAAAGGAAAAGGGTGAAGGAGAGAGGTGAAAAGAGTCACACACACATATAAACACACACATACACCACTCACACACATATATAAACACACATACCACACATGCACACACACACACACACACACACACACACACACACACACACACACACACACACACACACACACACCTCTTTTCTCACTCACACACATAAACACACACACACATATAAACACACACACACACACACCACACATTCACTCACACACACACATTCACACTCACGCACACACACATGCACACACACCACACATTCACTCACACACACATTCACACACACACACACACATGCACACACACACATTCACTCACACCTTCACTCACTAACACACACAAACATTCACACACACTCACACACACACCTTCTCTCACTCACATACTCACACACACACACACACACACACACCTTCACTCACTCATATACTCACACACACACATTCACTCACACACACACACACACACACACACACACACACACACACACACACACACACACACACACACACACACCTTCACTCACTCATATACTCACACACACATTCACTCACACACACACACACACACACACACACACACACACACACACACACACACACACACACACACACACACACACACACACACACACACACACACACACACAGAGGCAGTCAGAGAAACAGACCAATTCATGGAATGGACAGATGGATGGATGGTCTGACACATGGACAGATGGCTGACCATGATCTGGAAGTGGCAAGAATGAAAGAAAAAGGAAAACAAAAACAAAAACAAAATAAGGAGTACCAAAAAAAAAAAAGACAGATATCTGAGACAAATAGCAGTTTCAATTAAATACTTTTTTCTTTAAAATGTATGCATTGGTCAATGACTCCCATTCACGAAGGTTAATGGGAAAAACAGCTATCAAGACCGTGGACCCAATGCAAGGGGAAACTTGGCCAAGTTTGATTTTTAACATGGGACATTTTATACAGCAACCATCATTAAAAGGGTGGATAGATGGATGAATGGATGGATAGATGGATGGATGGATAGATGGTGTTTTACGGCCTATCAGCCTTTGTAGGCTATATAAGGCCAGTACGCACGAAAATCACTAGAACAGTTTAGAGTAAACACAAATCAAGTTACGGTGTCCCTAGTTAATCGCCTCTTACGAATCGAGTAGGGAGACATGGTGGGTCAATTCTCACCCCGAACCCACAGGGGGAAGGGTGGATAGAAGTACAGCAACCTTGTCCACCCCCTCTAGCTCCTCTACACACACAGAGCGTGGCAGCCCAGTCAGTGTCTGATGACTGCTGCCGCAACTTCTTGACACAAGGACATACCAACCGTGGGACACTCAGGGATAAAGGATATGACAAGACGTTTCTTGACACAAGACAGCACCACAAGGCAAGGCAGAGGAAGCCAAGATGAAGAGGACATGACACAGACTATCCCTTACCTGCAGGCTGTCCCCATGAACAAACATTTGGGCAACAAGGGGACTCCGCACATAGATGTTCTCGATCTTCTCAGGAGCGATGTACTCTCCCTGTGAACACCACATAAACACACAAGTCAAAAAAGTTTTAACAGATGACATTATACGCCCTCCCAACACGGATATGTGAAACAAAAGTGATACCACAGGAAAATAATTATCCTTCAGTCGTCCATAGACCACCAGGATCCTGCAATTACATTAATAAGCAATCATACCACCTGTCCTATTGCAAGAGAGAGAAGAACTCTCCCATTAAAGAACCTGCACACAAACAAAGCCACTACAAAGTCTTTCTTGCTCAGCGATTACATGCAAGCTGCTGCTAACATCTTTTCATGCGGGTAGATATGTATGTGTGCAAGAATCATGAGACAGCATGCATATAAGATTTTCTGCACCCCTCGAAATGCACAACTACTATCAACAATACACAGACTCGTAATATTTATGCATGTGAATAACCAACTTCTCTCAAAACAGTACAGTAACAGAATAAATAAACATTTCCATAATGACAAAAAATGAATGACTGCTGCCCAGGAAGTTGAAAAACGAAAGGGAACCGAGGCACTGGTCTGGGCCCAGGGGGACAACACAAAACAGGACGTCAACGTTTCGGGTATTGCACCCTTCATCAGGACAGACAACACAAACAAAAAGGACGACAGACAACTTTGTGACCGGTGTAGGAGGGGGAAACAAACCTATCCATTTCCATCATCTTAGGAGAGATCGCAGGGGGCAAGCACACACATTTCATCACTGAAGAATGTCAAGCACAAGCCTGGACTCCACACAGAGTAAACTTTCCATGAAGGGCCATTATTGCCTGGACTTTGTGCCTGTCCACCTGAACATCACTGTGTCCAAGGTGCTAGCAAGCTTGAACAGAACTCATCATCATCAAAACACAATTGTCAGTCATCCCTTCGCACCTGTGCCAGTTTGAAAATGTTCTTCTTTCTGTCGATGATTCTGAGGCATCCATTCTGGGGGAAACAAGAAAACACCGTGTCAAGAATGGACCACTCTACAATGGGCATGTAAAAATCTGGAGATCAACGAGAAAATCTTCAACAATCTATGTCAGAAATTGTTATCCGTGTTAGTGGCAGCAATACCAAATTCCAAGACATCTTACTGGAAGACCTTGCTTACCCAAGTACATAGGAACTATGTGACTGTAAGCTCTTCATTACTGTACAGCAGCAAAAAACTGCCAGCTTATTTTTTAGTCATGGTTCCAGTAGAGATTTGAAGAAGAAATGGCACACTACCTTTACATTCCATCAGACTTCCTAAAATCATCAGAAGCTGACCATCCAAGGTGGCTGTGGCTATACTCTAGGACACGCCAACAGACAACCACAAACCAAACAGCAGTCCCTGTCCAGCATTTCAGTAGCAAAGTTCATACCGGCAGCCACTCCCCAATGTCTCCTGTGTGCAGCCAGCCATCAGAGTCCATTGCCTCCCGGGTCTTCTCAGGATCCTTTAGGTAGCCATTGAAGACGTTCGACCCTCGGAAACAGATCTGCAGTGAAGAAAACAAATCTTGAATGCAACAAGCTGCAATGAGGTCACGTACATCTCTGTACTTCATTCAATAAGATCTTTTTTTGACGTACTCAGGCATTTTCTCTCAGAGGGCACATATAAATGTTGTGGTTGAGAATATAATATTCCCAATATGAACAAAACAAGAAGGGCAAAGCCCATACGACTCACACGCTTGATCTTGACCTTTATATGACCTTGACCTTCAGGTGACCTTCAAGGTCAAGGTCAAACAACTAAACCTACCAATGACATCACACACTAAGAAATGCTTTACACATTTTTCCTACCAAAATACATTTGACCTTGACCCAAGGTCAAGGTCATCCAAGGTCATGCAACACAAAGCTGTTAATTCAAGACATAGGAAGCACAATGGTGCTTATTGGCACTTTCTACCGTGAGAAATGGTCACTTTTAGTGGTTCACTACCCCATTTTGGGCACATTTCATAAGGGTCAAAGTGACCTTGACCTTGATGATATGTGACCAAATGTGTCTCATGATGAAAGTATAACATGTGCCCCACATAATTATTAAGTTTGAAACAGTTATCTTCCATAGTTCAAGGTCAAGGTCACTTCAAAATATGTATACAATCCAACTTTGAAGAGCTCCTGTGACCTTGACCTTGAAGCAAGGTCAACCAAACTGGTATCAAAAGATAGGGATTACTTTGCCCTATATACCACTTGTAGCTAAGGTTGCCATTCTCAATAACGTGGGAGAAAATTGGGAAAATATGAAAAATGACTGTTTTTGAGACCACATTTATGGCTCCTGTGACCTTGACCTTGAAGCAAGGTCAAGTCACCATGTATGGTTTTAGAGGCCTTGTCATCATACACCATTATGCCACATTTGGTGTTGATATACTTCATAGTGTCCAAGAAAAATCCAACGTTTAAGTTTTTTACGCCCGGACGGACGGACGGACGGACGACACGGCTGAGTACATAGACTCACTTTTGCTTCGCATGTGAGTCAAAAAGCAAGAAAGAAGTGAAGCCAAGTTGAGGCAAAAGTTCTGACTTTCTAGTACCCATGTTGCAAAGCATGATTCGCCATTGCTTGTGCACTGACCACATTGTATTCTCAGGTCTTTGCCAGCAAAGACAATGTAAAAAACTGACCCACCCATTTAACTATTAACGTCCTGTAAGGAATTTCACAACTACAAGCCCCAGGCCTGTAAGGTTTTAGAGAAAATGACACATAACATGGTTGGTTTGTTACAAAAATCCTACTTTTAGAATATTGTATGGATCTGTAAGAAATTGTTTGTGTCTAGTAAAAAATGAATGTTGGTCATTCTAAGATCAAGCACAAAGTGTTTTTGATATTTTCCTTTGCATAATTTGCATGTAATTAGCATAATTATGGTAAATACATGGAAATAGGTCCCCCCAAATAAATTAAAAATATGTAAACACTGAGCGTTATTAAACTTTTTATTACAGACTAGATATATAGATAAAAGAGTGATTATAATCATGCAATTTTACTCCCAATCTGTAGGTATCAATCAAAACATTCCATGCTGGTAAAAACTCAGAGTTTGAAAGAATTGGACCAAGCACTGTGAGGGGTAAACTTTATTTTCCCCATTCATTCTTTACAGATTTGCATGAAATTTTTGCACCAATGTTAAGAAATTATTGATGTTCATTTCAAATTGTGAATGAAGTGTCAATGATGATTTTCAGCTCAGCAATTTGCATGTCATTAGCATAATCACAGATGAACAAATGAAACCGTACCATGAACAAGCATTTACAGATATGAAAATAAGCTGTTTGAGTACCATTTGGTTTGGCATATTTGTGAAAATAAATTTTCAACACCATGAGCAAATTATTTGCATGCAGCTCTACTCACATTTAGTCACAACCTGCAGGCTGTCCAAACTGAATCCGAAGCACAAAAAATACCATCACTGCATATTGGAAAATTGCAGATCATTGCTGATGATGACACAAATGGAATTATCCAACTATTCCTATAGATGCTCACGGGTTAGGCATCTGCCCTGGGTTCAGTAGGTTCCATCCCTGGCCGAGCCACACCAAAGGCATCAAAAACAGTAATCTAGCAGCTTTCCTGCCTAGATACCAGGCTTCACTGGAGCAGAAGCTCACTTAACAGGCGTGCACACTGGTTACTGACAGTAACCATGAAAGTACTTGGTGATGATTTCCTAACGATTCCTCGACATCACATCGGCAATCGCTGACTGTCTCAGCTCACATCGCTTGCCCCAGCAGCAGCGGTAGCTCGAAAGTGGAATGGCGCCCAGCAGGAGCATGATGCCCAGATAGGCTTGCATCACCTCCACGGAGGTTTCAAATGTTCCATCGCCATTCTGCCCTGCACAGCGCAGTCTTGTTATGGATCAAGACAAACATTTCCTCTGGAAAGAGTTGCAGAAAATACTCAACTGGTTCTGCATCAAGTTCGAGTGGTGCGCATGGAACAACTGCTTCTATGAAAGGATCGTTAGCAAACTCCTTCACAGTGTCTGACCATTCGGCATAACTGAAATCATCATCCGTGATGAAGTTGAAAGAATTTGCTCGTCGAAATCTGACAAATCACTTGTGTGGTCGCTGGAAACATCACTCTGATTGGAATCTCCAAGTGCAAGGCATTTAGATCAAACCATTTCGATGAAAAACGAATCATTGTCTGAACTACTGTCTGCATCACTGTCTGCCATCCTCACAATGAGGAACGCCCGCCAAAAAGTGAGCGAAAAAATCAAATGACTCGGCAGAAACATATCGAAATGCGTATAAAAAATTCTCAGAGACGCAATAACCATCCGGAAGTAGCACAGTAATTTCCTTCAGGGGAGACACGGCAGTGGAAATTGATAATTTGGGTTTACTTTGTCGATTTTGAAAACTTGCCGATTTTGCACTCTGTGACCTCTCTACATATGGACCCGATGTTGCTTTAGTGTGAAAACGAACTCTTTATGGGCTAAATTCAGCAATAAAACATACCACCCACCTATCAAATGAGTCTTTTTGTGCAATATTTCGTCAAAATTTGCAATGTTTGCGTCTTGGCAACGGGCCTAAATTTTGAATGAACCCTTGCAAGTTAGGTATCGTTGGAAAGCGGCACATGTCGTCTACAAATTGCAAGGGACGTAACTCTTCTAGACTTCTTCTCCATAGAGCTACATGGCAGCAACGAAGAGGTAGATTGTATGAGATCTGGTCAGCTGACGCCAATGGACCAATCGGAGAGCTGGAATCGCTACCACAATGCAATGCGGCTTAGAGACAAAATGGCTTCCACATGCGCTGTTGCATTGTCAGTTTAAATACATTTTGCCATGCCTGGACGAAAATCGCACACTGTAAGTGCTTTTAAACTCACGAAAAGCAAGAAAAGAAAGGAGCAACTGTCATCTGCACGAGCTGTAAAGGGAAGAAAGCCTTGTGATGTGTAATCGACGTCAGCCACGTGTGCGAGCGCACTATCAGTACTGCTACATCGTCATCGTCGGAACCAGTCCCATCTACATTGGCTGCTGAACCACTGGCGTCTAGTTCTGCCTACAGCACACCAGTCCCCTCTACATCTACTGATGATCCGGCACCATCCTCATCGCGATTGAATTGGAGAGATTTCGAGAGGAGTATGACATGCTCAGTGCAGCCGACCGAGTGGATTCTGACAGAGATCGGTCAGCTCAATGAACTCATTTCGGATGCAGTGTGTCCAAAGTGCTTCGAGAATCGTCTTTCAGTACGAGCTGGCAACCCCTCTTGGATTTTCTCGGGAGATGACTATGATTTGTGGACGATGTAGAGAGGTAAGAAAATGCGTTTCTTCACCTCGCATTGAAAAGAGACAGGAGAAGAACGTGGGGTTTGAGGTGAACAGGCGTGCTGTGCTGTATTCCCATGAAATTGGTGGTGGATATGCTGCCTTGCGAAAGTTTTGCACAGTTTTCGGCATGCCTCTTCTCCATGGCAAAACTTTTTCCAGCATTGACAGGAGAGTCTGTGATGCTCTTGCTGCATCAAAGGAAGCCACATTGGACATGACAGTGGACTTTGTGAAAAGGCAATACAGAGAGACCCATCATTGTGGCCAACACTCAGCAGAGGAGTTCAGTGAGGAAGACAGTGAGGATGACACAGCATGGAATGAAGATGATGGGATACTATGAATGATGGATCTATAGATGTGTTGTTCGATGGTACATGGCAGAAACGAGGATTCACATCTCACAATGGTGTGGGCATTGTGATTGATGTCCTCACAGGGTATGCTGTAGACTTCGAGGTGCGGTCAACATACTGCCACGTGTGCAGCATGAACAAAGACAAACTGAGGAAGATGACTGCAGCTGAGAGATGCAGGGGTGATGCAGAGTTTGAACAATGCTGCAAATGAGGTGACCCTGCTTCTGCTGCAGAAAGAAGATGCCAAGAGGAAGAGGAAGGCAGATAAAGCTGCAACTCTAGCTTTCCTAAACAAATGACGTTCACACCGTGTTGAGCATCTGCATGACATTGCTGCTCAGGAGGATGAAGAGGGACCAATCTATGGCCCAGGCATGCTGGAAAACTCATAGAAAGTGACTGGGAAGCAGAAATTGGCTGTAAATTTGACTGAAAGTCCTTTTTCTGTGACATGGAACATTCCAAAAACTTTGTCGGCTGATTTCTCGGATTGTTGATTTTTCACGATGGTAGCTTCATGTAGAAATCGATAGAAAATTGTGTGTTTGTGCTAGTCACTTTCTGTTTTTTTTATTTTGTAGACAGATGAGTAGTCTGTGATATTACAATGAGAATTTTAAAGAAAAACATTTGGTAAATTTTGCATTTGCTGAAGATTAAAAAAATTTCAAGCCTTACACAAACAGAAAACATATAGTTAAAATTCTAGGTTGTAGAGTTTTTTTTTAACAAGATAGACAAGATGTCTTCATGTAATCTCATGAGCAACATTATTATATGCAAATTAACATTGGTTTGAAGTTGATATGTAGTCTCTTGATTTTTTTACTGATTTCTTGAAAAATACATAATTTCCCCCATTTCCGTCATAAAACTATCATTATTCTCATAAGTACACCAGATACAGCCTTTATTTGATTTTTTTTTGTTTATTCCAAATGAACTAAATCAAAAATCAGCATCAAAATAGGATAAATAAAAATTGGTAAAAAATGTGTACTGTAGCTGCCAGGTCTCCCCTTCAGTCGTAGAGAGCTTCCCGCCAGAGTAATCTCCCTTGGTTTCCAAGACATGAATCACGTGCAGTTACAAGCGGCATGGGATTTTAGCCTCAGGAGCGGTTAGGAGCGGCGCAGGACGTTAAAAGTTGTATTGATATTTTTTCTAACTTGTAATGACCAAGCTAGGAAAATACTTCCTTTCCCAAGTCACTCTATCCATGGAAAAAGCTGAGCATTCTCAAATCCTTCAAAATGAAGTTCTTCATTTAATTCCAGTTCCCTACAACTGCTATTAGTTCAACAAGTCAGCGGGTCTATTTACTGACACTGCCCTCTTCTGGTGGCTTCACCAAGGGCTAACACTATGACAACTGCCACCTCGACTTGTAAAGACCTGTCTAGTTGCTCAGGCCAGCCTCCCAGTCCTGTGGGAACTGCACTTGACTCCAAACCAGCTGAGGGAAGACAGGCACTAAATGCCCTGTCCTCTGCTTACCTCGCCCTTGTCGTCCTTGGCATAGTACTCCATCTCTGGGACATCCACAAGCTTCATCTGGCTGCAGGGCAGCGGGGGTCCCACGTTGCCTGGGGAGCCAAGAACAAGGTGTCAAATGGCATCGTTCCATTCCCCGTCCACCAATGCCAATGTCCAACTACAACATGGCTACTGCAGCTCCAATATTGCGTTATCGAATGGAGATTCTGAACTTTTCCAGCTTCTGCTGGGTTAAAAGTAAAAATGCTATGGATTTGGCAACCATGTTTTCAGAGCTAATATCCTGGTGAGATGGCTTGAATACCCCTTGAGATATCAACAGTCACATACATACTCACGCACGCACACACACACATACACACGCACGCATACACACACACACACATATGCATACACACACACACACACACACACACAAACCAAGACGCACAGTTAAAAAATATTGTGTACATTTGATATCTGAAACTTTCACCAGGTGATGATTTTCTTGCAAGGGCAAGAGCCACTTCAAGACAGACCTGCACTAGGATCAACTTCTCTCAGTAACACTGCATGGCTCCTCTGTCGAGGGCATTGACTAATAATCAGTTTTGCTGTGTAGAGGACTCATAGAGTTTGTGAAGAAATAAAAAGAAGACAGTGTTACATTCATAATTCAGACTCTTCCATGAAAAATCAATTGATACTGACCAACTTCATAGTCTCCGATCAACTGAAGAGTTCCAATGGCATGGCACTCTGTTTGACCATAACCTTCCAACACCTGAAAAAAACAAACAGCTTTTGTCAGAAGACCAACTTAGTGACAACTGCCAAGAATCTTTATGGAAAAATTATTGTTAAAATAAAGCATTCACTTGAAACAACATACTTATCCTTATTATTGCTCTATTACTAATGAAAAGTGTTCACCTCCGGTGATGGAAATGAAGGTACTGATTTTGTAAAGTGGCTCAAGCCACAGAACACTGTACCCCTTATCACTGGGCCATCATAACCAGTCCTTGGAGGGCACCCCACCACACACATAGCAGTAGACAGACAGGCCCCACAGTTGGGTACTAGCAGGGGTGTTCAAACCCACTCGCCCGAGGCGAGTTAAAATTGCGTCGGGCTAGTTAAAACTGCAGAGTCACTCGCCCGACGGGCGAGTAAAAAAATTGGAGCACTTCGATTCTATTTGCAATTGTCCGTGACTGGATAGCAACAGTCATATTGTCTGCCGCTGCATCTGCCATGTTTTTCATCTCGCTTCATCTCGCGTTAAGCCTCGAGTGTTCCGGCGTCGCTCGAGACAAGCTAAAAATAGATTTCAGCGTCTTCAACTTGTGCTCGATGGATGCGTTCTTTGTGCGTACTAGTGACGCGAATAAACCACCCCCAGAAAAGAAGCAAAAGCCCGATTGTTTTTTTATGACTACTCAGTATTGTACAGTTTATTGTCTCCTACCGTGATATTCTAGGGTGAATTTTGTTTTATTAATCTAAATTTATGGTTAAAGTCAGTTCTGAATATAATCCTTTGTTGTTGCTATGAATAACAAGTTTTGATGTTTTATTGATTCATTTATTTTTCAGTTTTCTAGCCAGGTTTTTAAGTTGGACTATGCTTTGTTGATTTCAAGCTGTGCAAAATACATAGCATATCATCTTCAAGAACGTCATGTTGAGTTGGTGTGTTTAGAAACTGTATCCAGTTTTTCAATAATTGTGTATGGAAGGCGGGCTGGTAAAAAAAGTTGCGGGCTAGTAACTTTTGTGTCCAACTAGCCCGGCGGGCTAGTAAGCCGAAATAATTTTGAACACCCCTGGGTACTAGTGGTCAACATCAGAATGAATATCAAAAGGAAGGTACAGAATGCAATTGGCTATGCAATCTTCCTGCCAACATGCAGGCAGCATAAGTCAGGCCAGGAAGGCAGATGGCCTGGAAGGCAGACAGCCTGGGCTTGGAAGGCAGACGGCCTGGAAGGCAGCCTGGAAAACGGCCTGGAAGGTAGACGGCCTGGAAGGCAGATGGCCTGGAAGGCAGACAGCCTAGAGGGCAGATGGTCTGAAAGCAGACAGTGAGGTGTACCACTCACCGGGCAGCCCACCACACATCGGAGGAAGCTGAGAATCTTGGAGGAGAGGGGGGCGGAGCCAGTGGTGATGAGACGCACGCGGCCCCCCAGAGCCTGCGGGATGGCCTTGAAGACGAACTTGTCCCACAGGCTTGAGTTGCGGATGACATGCCTGCAGCAGATTTTCCACTCATCAGACTTTCTTCCATCTCGACTACTTCGACTACTTGTGCGTCAGGTTTTCCACTCATCAGACTGTCTTCCATCTCCACTACTTGTGCGTCAGGTTTTCCACTCATCAGACTGTCTTCCATCTCGACTACTTCTGCGTCAGATTTTCCACTCATCAGTCTGTCTTCCATCTCGACTACTTCGACTACTTGTGCGTCAGGTTTTCCACTCATCAGACTTTCTTCCATCTCCACTACTTGTGCGTCAGGTTTTCC
>JAWQFJ010003153.1:100000-117500 GCA_034096865.1 Theodoxus fluviatilis | reverse complement strand
TGAACACATTCTCAAAGAACATGTTGTTGTTCTCGTCATTTGACATATGACCTGAAGTGGCAGTGCCTCTGTCATAACCTAAAGTATCTACTGATTTACATATTCAGCAGATGTTGGCAAGTTAATTTTGAGGCTAACTCAGAGCCAATCAATACAGAACAAGAAGAGCAAAGCCCACACCACTCACATGCTTGACCTTGACCTTTATATGACCTTGACCTTCAGGTGACCTTCAAGGTCAAGGTCAAACAACTAAACCTACCAATGACATCATACACAAAGAAATGCTTTACACATTTTTCCTACCAAAATACATGTGACCTTGACCCAAGGTCAAGGTCATCCAAGGTCATGCAACACAAAGCTGTTAATTCAAGACATAGGAAGCACAATGGTGCTTATTGGCACTTTCTACCATGAGATATAGTCACTTTTAGTGGTTCACTACCCCATTTTGGTCACATTTCATAAGGGTCAAAGTGACCTTGACCTTGATGATATGTGACCAAATGTGTCTCATGATGAAAGTATAACATGTGCCCCACATAATTATTAAGTTTGAAACAGTTATCTTCCATAGTTCAGGGTCAAGGTCACTTCAAAATATGTATACAATCCCACTTTGAAGAGCTCCTGTGACCTTGACCTTGAAGCAAGGTCAACCAAACTGGTATCAAAAGATACGGCTTGCTTTGCCCTATATACCACTTGTAGCTAAGGTCGCCATCCTCAATAACGTGGGAGAAAATTGGGAAAATGTGAAAAATGACTGTTTTTGAGACCACATTTATGGCTCCTGTGACCTTGACCTTGAAGCAAGGTCAAGTCACTATGTATGTTTTTTGAGGCCTTGTCATCATACACCATCATGCCACATTTGGTGTTGATAGACTTAATAGTCTCCGAGAAAAATCCAACGTTTAAGTTTTTTTACGCCCGGACGGACGGACGGACTGACGGACGACACGGCTGAGTACATAGACTCACTTTTGCTTCGCATTTGAGTGAGTCAAAAAGGGGGTGGGGGGTGGGGGTGGGGGGTGCAGGAGAGAGAGGCACATGACAGCAAGAGCCCAGACAGTGATAACAATTCAGAACAGCACAAAGACATCAAAGTCTACAGAGAATTCTGTCAGTTCAACATTCTTAGCAGTCATTCAACACATTGAAGCCATCAATGACCTGACAAGTTTTGGTGGCCATAATTGTGAAGGTTTACAACACCTTGCCTTGAAAGGGAGAGGGATGGATGATGGGTGGATGAATGAAATATTACAGCCAAGCAACCTTTGTAGGCTAATAAAGCAAATGACAACAAAATCCACTAAAGACTGTGGAAGTAGGAGCAAGTCGAGTTTCCATATATATCTATTGTTTATTAACCTCTTACTCATCTTGTGGGGAGACACAGAGGGTCTGTCCTTACTTCCCACTGCATGGATGGATGGGGTTCTACAGCCTTTCTATCAGTGTTTGCTTGCTATGTAAGGTCATTGACATGGATGGATGGGGTTCTACAGCCTTTCTATCAGTGTTTGCTTGCTATGTAAGGTCATTGACATGGATGGATGGGGTTCTACAGCCTTTCTATCAGTGTTTGCTTGCTATGTAAGGTCATTGACATGGATGGATGGGGGTTCTACAGCCTTTCTATCAGTGTTTGCTTGCTATGTAAGGTCATTGACATGGGTGGATGGGGTTCTACAGCCTTTCTATCAGTGTTTGCTTGCTATGTAAGGTCATTGACATGGGTGGATGGGGGTTCTACAGCCTTTCTATCAGTGTTTGCTTGCTATGTAAGGTCATTGACATGGGTGGATGGGGGTTCTACAGCCTTTCTATCAGTGTTTGCTTGCTATGTAAGGTCATTGACATGGATGGATGGGGGTTCTACAGCCTTTCTATCAGTGTTTGCTTGCTATGTAAGGTCATTGACATGGATGGATGGGGTTCTACAGCCTTTCTATCAGTGTTTGCTTGCTATGTAAGGTCATTGACATGGGTGGATGGGGTTCTACAGCCTTTCTATCAGTGTTTGCTTGCTATGTAAGGTCATTGACATGGATGGATGGGGTTCTACAGCCTTTCTATCAGTGTTTGCTTGCTATGTAAGGTCATTGACATGGGTGGATGGGGGTTCTACAGCCTTTCTATCAGTGTTTGCTTGCTATGTAAGGTCATTGACATGGATGGATGGGGTTCTACAGCCTTTCTATCAGTGTTTGCTTGCTATGTAAGGTCATTGACATGGGTGGATGGGGTTCTACAGCCTTTCTATCAGTGTTTGCTTGCTATGTAAGGTCATTGACATGGATGGATGGGGTTCTACAGCCTTTCTATCAGTGTTTGCTTGCTATGTAAGGTCATTGACATGGGTGGATGGGGTTCTACAGCCTTTCTATCAGTGTTTGCTTGCTATGTAAGGTCATTGACATGGATGGATGGGGTTCTACAGCCTTTCTATCAGTGTTTGCTTGCTATGTAAGGTCATTGACATGGATGGATGGGGTTCTACAGCCTTTCTATCAGTGTTTGCTTGCTATGTAAGGTCATTGACATGGATGGATGGGGTTCTACAGCCTTTCTATCAGTGTTTGCTTGCTATGTAAGGTCATTGACATGGATGGATGGGGTTCTACAGCCTTTCTATCAGTGTTTGCTTGCTATGTAAGGTCATTGACATGGATGGATGGGGTTCTACAGCCTTTCTATCAGTGTTTGCTTGCTATGTAAGGTCATTGACATGGATGGATGGGGTTCTACAGCCTTTCTATCAGTGTTTGCTTGCTATGTAAGGTCATTGACATGGATGGATGGGGTTCTACAGCCTTTCTATCAGTGTTTGCTTGCTATGTAAGGTCATTGACATGGATGGATGGGGTTCTACAGCCTTTCTATCAGTGTTTGCTTGCTATGTAAGGTCATTGACATGGATGGATGGGGTTCTACAGCCTTTCTATCAGTGTTTGCTTGCTATGTAAGGTCATTGACATGGATGGATGGGGGTTCTACAGCCTTTCTATCAGTGTTTGCTTGCTATGTAAGGTCATTGACATGGATGGATGGGGGTTCTACAGCCTTTCTATCAGTGTTTGCTTGCTATGTAAGGTCATTGACATGGATGGATGGGGTTCTACAGCCTTTCTATCAGTGTTTGCTTGCTATGTAAGGTCATTGACATGGATGGATGGGGTTCTACAGCCTTTCTATCAGTGTTTGCTTGCTATGTAAGGTCACTGACATGGATGGATGGGGTTCTACAGCCTTTCTATCAGTGTTGGTTTGCTATGTAAGGTCACTGACATGGATGGATGGGGGTTCTACAGCCTTTCTATCAGTGTTTGCTTGCTATGTAAGGTCACTGACATGGATGGATGGGGTTCTACAGCCTTTCTATCAGTGTTTGCTTGCTATGTAAGGTCATTGACATGGATGGATGGGGGTTCTACAGCCTTTCTATCAGTGTTTGCTTGCTATGTAAGGTCATTGACATGGGTGGATGGGGTTCTACAGCCTTTCTATCAGTGTTTGCTTGCTATGTAAGGTCATTGACATGGGTGGATGGGGTTCTACAGCCTTTCTATCAGTGTTTGCTTGCTATGTAAGGTCATTGACATGGATGGATGGGGTTCTACAGCCTTTCTATCAGTGTTTGCTTGCTATGTAAGGTCATTGACATGGGTGGATGGGGTTCTACAGCCTTTCTATCAGTGTTTGCTTGCTATGTAAGGTCATTGACATGGATGGATGGGGTTCTACAGCCTTTCTATCAGTGTTTGCTTGCTATGTAAGGTCATTGACATGGGTGGATGGGGTTCTACAGCCTTTCTATCAGTGTTTGCTTGCTATGTAAGGTCATTGACATGGATGGATGGGGGTTCTACAGCCTTTCTATCAGTGTTTGCTTGCTATGTAAGGTCATTGACATGGATGGATGGGGTTCTACAGCCTTTCTATCAGTGTTTGCTTGCTATGTAAGGTCATTGACATGGGTGGATGGGGTTCTACAGCCTTTCTATCAGTGTTTGCTTGCTATGTAAGGTCATTGACATGGATGGATGGGGGTTCTACAGCCTTTCTATCAGTGTTTGCTTGCTATGTAAGGTCATTGACATGGGTGGATGGGGTTCTACAGCCTTTCTATCAGTGTTTGCTTGCTATGTAAGGTCATTGACATGGATGGATGGGGGTTCTACAGCCTTTCTATCAGTGTTTGCTTGCTATGTAAGGTCATTGACATGGGTGGATGGGGTTCTACAGCCTTTCTATCAGTGTTTGCTTGCTATGTAAGGTCATTGACATGGATGGATGGGGGTTCTACAGCCTTTCTATCAGTGTTTGCTTGCTATGTAAGGTCATTGACATGGATGGATGGGGTTTTACAGCCTTTCTATCAGTGTTTGCTTGCTATGTAAGGTCATTGACATGGATGGATGGGGTTCTACAGCCTTTCTATCAGTGTTTGCTTGCTATGTAAGGTCACTGACATGGATGGATGGGGTTCTACAGCCTTTCTATCAGTGTTTGCTTGCTATGTAAGGTCATTGACATGGATGGATGGGGTTCTACAGCCTTTCTATCAGTGTTTGCTTGCTATGTAAGGTCATTGACATGGGTGGATGGGGTTCTACAGCCTTTCTATCAGTGTTTGCTTGCTATGTAAGGTCATTGACATGGATGGATGGGGTTCTACAGCCTTTCTATCAGTGTTGGTTTGCTATGTAAGGTCACTGAGCATGAACATCACTAGACTAGTTTACAGTAAGTGCACATCAAGTCCTGATGTCCCAAGTAATTTGCCTCTTGTAAATCGCGCAGGGAGGCGCGGTGGGTCTACTCTGACCCCCAACCCACAGGGGGTCTACGCTGACCCCCAACCCACAGGGGGTCTACGCTGACCCCCAACCCACAGGGGGTCTACTCTGACCCCCAACCCACAGGGGTTTCCCACTGGAAGGAAAGTCTGGCAAGGCGTCTCAGAAAAGCGGCAAGGTAGGAGTGAGTCAACTGATGGAATGGATGGATGGATGGATGGATGGATGGATGGATGGAATGGATGGATGGATGGATGGATGGAATGGATGGATGGATGGATGGATGGATGGATGGATGGATGGATGGATGGATGGATGGGATGGAGGATGGATGGATGGATGGATGGATGGATGGATGGATGGATGGATGGATGGATGGATGGATGGATGGATGGATGGATGGATGGATGGATGGAATGGATGGATGGATGGATGGATGGATGGATGGATGGATGGAATGGATGGATGGATGGATGGATGGATGGATGGATGGATGGAATGGATGGATGGATGGATGGATGGATGGATGGATGGATGGATGGATGGATGGATGGATGGATGGATGGATGGATGGATGGATGGATGGATGGATGGATGGATGGATGGATGGATGGATGGATGGTGTTTTACGGCTTATCAGCCTTTGTAGGCTATATAAGGCCATTAAGCAGGAAAATCACTTGAACAGTATAGAGTAAACGCAAAGCAAGTCACGGTGTCCCTAGTTATTCGCCTCTTACGAATCACGTAGGGAGACGCGATGGGTCAATTCTTACCCCGAACCCACAGGGGGGTCAACTGTTGGGGAACTGACCTCCACATCTGTGAAGAGAAGGACCTTGATGCCAGCCTCCACAGCTTGCTGCTTCAGCTCTTCGCTAGGGGTCTCCATCGTGACAATGGTCTGCAGCCCTGGCGTCTCCGTCCTCCTCTGGATCAGGTTCTCCAGCTTGGTGCTTGTATCACAGACAACCAGGCTGATTTCAGCTGGAGCAGGAGGAAAAAAAAATCAGTAGCAATTCTCTGGTGATTCTCCATGCAGTGAGAGGCACTTCAAGAGTTTGCATGGAGGAACTTGACACATTAAGTCCCAAGTCACCTTTCTCTGACCCTTGCTGCCTTTCCCTTGCAGCCATTCCCATACAGACCAAGCTGTCCGCTAAGCCCCAGTCACTCTCTCTCGTGTTTGTCTTCTCTGACTCATTGTTCCTCGTGCAGCAGTCAAGTGACAACCCTGGGAAGTAGTTCCTCTTGTTCTGCACATCGCCACTAAATTGAGAACGGCAGCAAGGGAAGGGCAGCAAGGGAGGGGCAGCAAGGGAGGGCAGCAAGGGAAGGGCAGCAAGGGAAGGGCAGCAAGGGAGAGGCAGCAAGGAAAAGCCAGCAAGGGAAGGGCAGCAAGGGAAAGGCAGCAAGGAAAAGCCAGCAAGGGAAGGGCAGCAAGGGAAATGCAGCAAGGGAAAGGTAGCAAGGAAGAGGCAGCAAGGGAAAGGCAGCAAGGGAAAGGAAGCATGGAAAAGCCAGCAAGGGAAGGGCAGCAAGGAAAAGCCAGCAAGGGAAAGGCAGCAAGGGAGGCAGCGAGAGAGAGACAGCAAGGGAAAGGAAGCAAGGAAAAGCCAGCAAGGGAAGGGCAGCAAGGGAAGGGCAGCAAGGGAAGGGCAGCAAGGGAGAGGCAGCAAGGGAAAGGCAGCAAGGAAAAGCCAGCAAGGGAAGGGCAGCAAGGGAAGGGCAGCAAGGGAGGGGCAGCAAGGGAAGGGCAGCAAGGGAAGGGCAGCAAGGGAAGGGCAGCAAGGGAAGGGCAGCAAGGGAAGGGCAGCAAGGGAAGGGCAGCAAGGGAAGGGCAGCAAGGCAAGGGATAGGCAGTAAGGAAAAAGCAGCAAGGGAGGGGCAGCAAGGGAGAGGTAGCAAGAGAAATGCAGCAAGGGAAAGGCAGCAAGGGAGAGGCAGCAAGGGAGAGGTAGCAAGAGAAATGCAGCAAGGGAAAGGCAGGGAAAGGCAGCAAGGGAGGGGCAGCAAGGGAGAGGTAGCAAGAGAAATGCAGCAAGGGAAAGGCAGGGAAAGGCAGCAAGGGAGAGGCAGCAGAGAAATGCAGCAAGGGAAAGGAAGCAAGGCAAGGGATAGGCAGTAAGGAAAAGGCAGCAAGGGAGGGGCAGCAAGGGAGAGGTAGCAAGAGAAATGCAGCAAGGGAAAGGCAGCAAGGGAGAGGCAGCAGAGAAATGCAGCAAGGGAAAGGCAGCAAGGGATAGACAGGGAAAGGCAGCAAGGGAGAGGCAGCAAGGAAAAGGCAGCAAGGGAGAGGCTGCAAGAGAAAGGAAGCAAGGAAAGGGTAGCAAGGGATATGCAGCAAGGGAGAGGCAGCAAGGGAGAGGCAGTAAGAGAAAGGAAGCAAGGGAAAGGCAGGGAAAGGCAGCAAGGGAGAGGAAGCAAGGAAAAGGTAGCAAGGGATATGCAGCAAGGGAGAGGCAGCAAGGGAGAGGCAGCAAGGGAGAGGCAGTAAGAGAAAGGAAGCAAGGGAAAGGCAGGGAAAGGCAGCAAGGGAGAGGCAGCAAGGAAAAGGCAGCAAGGGAGAGGCTGCAAGAGAAAGGAAGCAAGGAAAAGGCAGGGAAAGGCAGCAAGGGAGAGGCAGCAAGGAAAAGGCAGCAAGGGAGAGGCTGCAAGAGAAAGGAAGCAAGGAAAAGGTAGCAAGGGATATGCAGCAAGGGAGAGGCAGCAAGGGAAAGAAACCAAGGGAAAGGAAGCAAGGGAGAGGCAGTAAGAGAAAGGAAGCAAGGGAAAGGCAGGGAAAGGCAGCAAGGGAGAGGCAGCAGAGAAATGCAGCAAGGGAAAGGCAGCAAGGGATAGACAGGGAAAGGCAGCAAGGGAGAGGCAGCAAGGAAAAGGCAGCAAGGGAGAGGCAGCAAGAGAAAGGAAGCAAGGAAAAGGTAGCAAGGGATATGCAGCAAGGGAGAGGCAGCAAGGGAAAGAAACCAAGGGAAAGGAAGCAAGGCAAGGGATAGGCAGGGAAAGGCAGCAAGGGAGAGGCAGCAAGAGAAAGGAAGCAAGGCAAGCGAGAGGCAGGGAAAGGCAGCAGGAAAGGCAGCAAGGGAGAGGCAGCAAGGAAAAGGCAGCATGGAAAAGGCAGTGTGGAAAAGGCAGGAAGGAAAAGGCAGCAAGGAAAAGGCAGCATGGAAAAGGCAGTGTGGAAAAGGCAGGAAGGAAAAGGCAGCAAGGGAAAGGCAGCAAGGATGGAAAATAGAGTGAAGAGACACTATGCACTGACTTCTAAGATGAATCAGTCAAGGATGTGGCAAAAGGAAATTGTGGAAGAAAAACAAAATGCCTTCAACTCTGCAAGTGTCAAGGCCAACGAAACCCATGGTAACTGATTGTAGAAAAACAGCCCAAACCTGTCCTAGAGAGAGTTAGGGGTAAATTTGGCAATGCTGGAACTAATCTTGCTCTTTTTCCATTTTACTTCATGAAACAATTGGGATTTTGGAAAGGTGCCAGTCCTGCATATCTTTTCCGGCATTTATTTCATCTGCTCACTGACAGAGGTTGTACTGTTATGTGGGGATTATCTTCAGCCGTGGTAAGCTCCTAACATAACAACTGGCATTCTCTGGAGACAGAAATTAAATCCCCTGAAGACGGAGTGTGGCTGCCTATATGGCGGGGTGTTCAAAAACAGTCACACACGCAATCATCTCACCCACTTGGGTGATCCTGGGAGTGTTTAGCCCAGGTACGCAACAACAACAACAACTGACAGAGGTCATTGGAGGAGGAAAGCTGGATAGGATGAGGCAAGCTCGTCCATGGCCGCTGCAAGGAGAGGGCTGGGGGCACTGCCAGGTCAGGGCAGATAGGAAATAAGGCTCCAGGCAGGATGCAATCGGATGGATGGATGGATGGTGTTTTACGGCCTATCAGCCTTTGTGCGCTATATAAGGTCATAAAGTACGAAAATCACTAGTACAGTAAAGAGAAAACGCAAATCAAGTCACAGTGTCCCTAGTTGTTTGCCTCTTACGAATCGCGTAGGGAGACGCGATGGGTCAATTCTTACCCCAAACCCACAGGGGGAGGGAGGATGCAATCGGCCTCCATCCACTTGTACTCTATAGCAAAGCCACACACTGCGGTGGAGCACAAGAGTGACAACATTCACCCTGCTTAATGATGGAGTTGTACTCCAGAGCAGAGCCACACACAGTGGTGGAGCGACAGTCTGACAACACTCACCCTGCTCAATGATGAAGTTGCATGCTTCTGCTCCTAGTGTATCATACAAGGGCACACCAACCATGGAATGCAGGTACAGACCCATGTCAAATATGACGTACTGAAAAAGAGAAAATACTTTGGGTCATCTTTCTGCACCAAAGTAGTTATTATTCCTGCAGGTTTCCCATCCTCATTACACTTTTTCAAACTGATGTTTAGTTGGTCTTATATCAAAGTAAACCATAAACTTGACTCACTATTCATTATTCATTTAATTACACATCAAAGTTTCATGTGCACATCAAAGCAAATCACAAGCAAATATTACATAACAAAAACACATGAAAATCCACCCCTCTTGACTGCCAAGACAGGTAGAGTTAAAACACCGGGTGTAGTATTTTCCAGCTTTTGCCACCAAAATAATTCCACCATAAGATGGTGATGACCAATTAAAAAAATTAATCAATCAATTAATTTGACCAGAATTTTCAATTGCACCCCCCCCCCCCCAAAACCACCACCACCACCACCACCAATTTTCATGGATCTCTGGCATAACCATTTCATTCATTTGCACCAGTGATGTAGAAAACTTTACTAGAGAGCATGTTGGCTGTAACACCTTTCTGTAGCCATTCCTAATGCTGAAACTGTGATATGCTGGCTTGTCGTCAGGAAGAAAGATCCTCAACTGACTATTTGCTCTCATCTGTATGTCATCCTGCTCCTTGACTTTTACATAATGATACTACATGGCCATACATACCCTTCACAGAACTACACTGCATGATAACACTGGTTCTTTGAACACATCTCCAAGAATGTATTTGAAGAATCACTAAGATTCATTACTCATTCCTCCATGTTCCGGGAGTGACTGAAATCCACGAGAGCGTAAGACAGGCAGGGCTGAGTATGAGAGGCACGCTATCAGCAAAGCAAGGGAGGCTACCCACCTCTGGTCTGTTTCCGGAGTAGATTCCCACATTTGTAGTGTTAGTGGGTTTCAGGCCCACACTCACCAACCCCGACCCAAAGTTCTCTGCTTTCCTCAACACCTGCACACAGAAACACGCCTCCAGTAAGGTGAAAGTGTTTCTCACATACATTACTTATCACATACATTACTTACTTATCACATACATTACTTATCACATACATTACTTACTTATCACATACATTACTTACTTATCACATACATTACTTACTTATCACATACATTACTTATCACATACATTATTTATCACATACATTACTTATCACATACATTACTTACTTATCACATACATTATTTATCACATACATTACTTATCACATACATTACTTATCACATACATTACTTATCACATACATTATTTATCACATACATTACTTATCACATACATTACTTATCACATACATTACTTATCACATACATTACTTATCACATACGTTACTTATCACATACATTACTTATCACATACATTACTTATCACATACATTACTTATCACATACATTACTTATCACATACATTACTTATCACATACATTACTCATCACATACATTACTTATCACATACATTACTTATCACATTCATTTCATCAGTCTTCACAGGCAGCTGTCAGTCAGTAGTTTGTTCAACTCTCCGATGCTTGAATTGACACTCAAACCAGATTATCACAATTTGTATGCCAACTGTCACTAAACTGAAAAATCGCAAGAGAACATGAAACTCCTGAAAGTGACAACTAACCGATACAGACTTTTCCCCCAAGGCTACAACACTATTTCTTATGACGTCGTTTTCATGAGTTACATCATCACCATTACCACCACCAGCAAC
Source organism: Theodoxus fluviatilis (assembly GCA_034096865.1). Classification (NCBI taxonomy): domain Eukaryota; kingdom Metazoa; phylum Mollusca; class Gastropoda; order Cycloneritida; family Neritidae; genus Theodoxus; species Theodoxus fluviatilis. The sequence continues at coordinate 106,654 of JAWQFJ010003153.1, read as the reverse complement.
ACCATCACCAGCATTATCTCTACCACCATTATCACCATTACCACCATCTCTATCGTCATTACCACCAGCAACACCATCACCACCACTACCAGCAACACCACCACAACCATTATCTCCACCACTATCACCACCAGCAACACCACCACCTTTAACACCATTACCATCACTACAACCACCACCACCACAACCACCACCATTTCTACCACCATTACCATCAGCAACACCATCATCATTATCTCTATTGCTCTCACCACCACCACCACCATTCTCTATCACCATTACCACCACCACCACTACCACCATTCTCTATCACCATTACCACCACCACCACTACCACCATTCTCTATCACCATTACCACCACCACCATCATCTCTATCACTATGACCACCATCACCACCACCATCTCTATTACCATTACCACCACCATCTCTATCACCATTACCACCACCATCTCTATCACTATGACCACCATCACCACCACCATCTCTATCACCATCACCACCACCATCTCTATCACCATCACCACCATCTCTATCACCATCACCACCACCATCTCTATCACCATCACCACCACCATCTCTATCATCACCACCACCATCTCTATCACCATTACCACCACCATCTCTATCATCACCACCACCATCTCTATCATCACCACCACCATCTCTATCACCATTACCACCACCATCTCTATCACTATGACCACCATCATCACCACCATCTCTATGACCATTACCACCATCACCACCACCATCTCTATCACCATTACCACCACAACCACCACCATCTCTATGACCATTACCACCACCATCTCTATCACCATTACCACCACCACCACCACCATCTCTATGACCATTACCACCACCACCACCACCACCATCTCTATTACCAATACCACCATCACCACCATCTCTATGACCATTACCACCATCACCACCACCATCTCTATCACCATTACCACCATCACCACCACCATCTCTATCACCATTACCACCATCACCACCACCATTCTCTATCACCATTACCACCATCACCACCACCATCTCTATCACCATTACCACCACCACCACCACCATCTCTATCACCATTACCACCATCACCACCACCATCTCTATCACAATTACCACCACCACCACCACCATCTCTATCACCATTACCACCACCACCACCACCATCTCTATCACCATTACCACCACCACCACCACCACCACCACCATCTCTATCACCACCACCATCTCTATCACCATTACCACCACCACCACCATCTCTATCACTATTACCACCATCACCACCATTCTCTATCACCATTACCACCATCACCACCACCATCTCTATCACCATTACCACCACCACCACCGTCTCTATCACCATTACCACCACCACCATCACCATTCTCTATCACCATCACCACCACCACCACCACCATCTCTATCACCATTACCACCGTCACCACCACCATCTCTATCACTATGACCACCATCACCACCACCATCTCTATCACCATTACCACCGTCACCACCACCATCTCTATCACCATTACCACCATCACCACCATTCTCTATCACCATTACCACCACCACCACCACCATTCTCTATCACCATTACCACCACCAACACCACCATCTCTATCATCATTATCACCATCACCACCTCTATCACCATTACCACCATCACCACTACCATCTCTATCACCATTACCACCACCACCACCGTCTCTATCACCATTACCACCACCCCCACCACCACCATTCTCTATCACTATTACCACCATCACCACCACCATCTCTATCACCATTACCACCATCACCACCACCACCACCATTCTCTATCACCATTACCACCATCACCACTACCATCTCTATCACCACCACCATCTCTATCACCATTACCACCACCACCATCTCTATCACCATTACCACCACCACCACCACCACCACCACCATTCTCTATCACCATTACCACCATCACCACTACCATCTCTATCACCACCACCATCTCTATCACCATTACCACCACCCACACCACCACCATTCTCTATCACTATTACCACCATCACCACCACCATCTCTATCACCATTACCACCATCACCACAACCACCACCATTCTCTATCACCATTACCACCATCACCACTACCATCTCTATCACCACCACCATCTCTATCACCATTACCACCACCACCATTCTCTATCACCATTACCACCATCACCACTACCATCTCTATCACCACCACCATCTCTATCACCATTACCACCACCACCATCTCTATCACCATTACCACCATCACCACTACCATCTCTATCACCACCACCATCTCTATCACCATTACCACCACCACCATCTCTATCACCATTACCACCATCACCACCACCATCTCTATGACCATTACCACCACCACCATCTCTATCACCATTACCACCACCACCACCACCACCATATCTATCACCATTACCACCATCACCACCACCATCTCTGTCACCACCACCATCTCTATCACCACCACCATCTCTATCACCATTACCACCACCACCATCTCTATCACCATTACCACCACCACCACCACCATCTCTATCACCATTACCACCACCATCACCACCATCTCTATCACCATTACCACCACCACCACCACCGTCTCTATCACCATTACCACCACCACCACCACCGTCTCTATCACCATTACCACCATCACCACCACCATCTCTATCACCACCACCATCTCTATCACCACCACCATCTCTATCACCATTACCACCACCACCATCTCTATCACCATTACCACCACCATCACCACCATTTTCTATCACCATTACCACCACCACCACCACCATCTCTATCACTATGACCACCATCACCACCACCATCACCACCACCGTCTCTATCACCATTACCACCACCACCACCACCATCTCTATCACTATGACCACCATTACCACCACCATCTCTATCACCATTACCACCACCACCACCACCACCTCTATCACTATGACCACCATCACCACCACCATCTCTATCACCATTACCACCACCACCACCATCTCTAACACCATTACCACCATCACCACCACCATCTCTATCACTATGACCACCATCACCACCACCATCTCTATCACCATTACCACCACCACCACCACCACCACCGTCTCTATCACCATTACCACCACCACCACCACCACCACCACCGTCTCTATCACCATTACCACCACCATCTCTATCACCATTACCACCACCACCATCTCTATCACCACCACCGTCTCTATCACCATTACCATCACCACCACATCTCTATCACCACCACCGTCTCTATCACCATTACCACCACCACCACCATTCTCTATCACCATTACCACCACCATCTCTATCACCATTACCACCACCATCTCTATCACCATTACCACCATCACCACCATCTCTATCACCATTACCACCACCACTACCACCATCTCTATCACCATTACCACCACCATCTCTATCACCATCTCTATCACCATTACCACCATCACCACCATCTCTATCACCATTACCACCACCACCACCACCATCTTTATCACCATTACCACCACCACCACCACCACCATCTCTATCACCATTACCACCACCACCACCATTCTTTATCACCATTACCACCACCACCACCATTCTTTATCACCATTACCACCACCACCACCACCACCATCTCTATCACCATTACCACCACCACCACCACCTCTATCACCATTACCACCACCACCACCACCATCTCTATCACCATTACCACCATCATCACCACCATCTCTATCACCACCACCATCTCTATCACCATTACCACCACCACCACCACCATCTCTATCACCATTACCACCACCACCACCACCATCTCTATCACTATTACCACCATCACCGCCACCATCTCTATCACCACCACCATCTCTATCACCATTACCACCACCACCACCATTCTCTATCACCATTACCACCACCACTACCACCATTCTCTATCACCATTACCACCACCACCATCTCTATCACTATGACCACCATCACCACCATTCTCTATCACCATTACTACCATCATCACCACTATTCTCTATCACCATTACCACCACCACCACCACCACCATCTCTATCACTATTACCACCATCACCACCACCATTTCTATCACTATGACCACCATCACCACCACCGTCTCTATCACCATTACCACCATCACCACTATTCTCTATCACCATTACCACCACCACCATCTCTATCACTATGACCACCATCACCACCACCATCTCTATCACTATGACCACCATCACCACCACCATCTCTATCACCATTACCACCACCACCACCATCTCTATCACCATTACCACCACCACCACCATCTCTATCACCATTACCACCACCACCACCATCTCTATCACCATTACCACCATCACCACCACCATCTCTATCACCACCACCATCTCTATCACCATTACCACCACACCACCATTCTCTATCACCATTACCACCACCACCATCTCTATCACTATGACCACCATCACCACCATTCTCTATCACCATTACAACCACCATCACCACTATTCTCTATCACCATTACCACCACCACCACCACCATCTCTATCACTATTACCACCATCACCACCACCATCTCTATCACTATGACCACCATCACCACCACCGTCTCTATCACCATTACCACCATCACCACTATTCTCTATCACCATTACCACCACCACCACCACCATCTCTATCTCTATGACCACCATCACCACCACCATCTCTATCACTATGACCACCATCACCACCACCATCTCTATCACCATTACCACCATCATCACCACCATCTCTATCACCATTACCACCATCACCACCACCATTCTCTATCACCATTACCACCATTCTCTATCACCATTATCACCATTACCACAATGACCACCACCATCTCTATCACCATTACCACCATCACCACCACCATCTCTAACACCATCACCACCATTCTCTATCACCATTACCACCATCACCACCATTCTCTATCACCATTATCACCATTACCACAATGACCACCACCATCTCTATCACCATCACCACCACCATCTCTATCACCATCACCACCATTCTCTATCACCATTATCACCATTACCACAATGACCACCACCATCTCTATCACCATTACCACCATCACCACCATTCTCTATCGCCATTACCACCATCACCACCACCATCTCTATCACCAATACCACCATCACCACCATTCTCTATCTCCATTACCACCATCACCACCACCATCTCTATCACCATTACCACCATCACCACCACCATCTCTATCACCATTATCACCACCACCATCTCTATCACCATTACCACCACCACCATACACCATTCTCTATCACCATTACCACCACCACCACCATTCTCTATCACCATTACCACTATCATAACCACCATCACAACCACCATTATCACCATTACCACCATTCTCTATCACTATTACCACCATCACCACCATTCTCTATCACCATTACCACCATCACCACCACCATCTCTATCACCATTACCACCACCACCACCGTCTCTATCACCATCACCACCACCACCACCACCATCTCTATCACCATTACCACCGTCACCACCACCATCTCTATCACTATGACCACCATCACCACCACCATCTCTATCACCATTACCACCGTCACCACCACCATCTCTATCACCATTACCACCATCACCACCATTCTCTATCACCATTACCACCACCACCACCACCACCACCACCATTCTCTATCACCATTACCACCACCAACACCACCATCTCTATCATCATTATCACCATCACCACCACCATCTCTATCACCATTACCACCATCACCACTACCATCTCTATCACCATTACCACCACCATTACCACCACCACCACCACCATTCTCTATCACCATTACCACCACCACCATCTCTATCACCGTTACCACCATCACCACCACCATCTCTATCACTATGACCACCATCACCACCACCATCTCTATCACCACCACCACCACCACCACCACCACCACCACCACCACCACCACCACCACCACCACCACCACCACCAGCTCCACTGACACCACCACTGCTGTTGAGAAGGCGTACCTGGCTGTAGGTCAGCCAGGCATATGGCTTGTCCGGGGCGGGCTTCCTGGCCAGACACGGACCGTCGTCTGTGGAAACAAGACACAGGCATCAGCACAGCACAGCACAGCACAGCACAGCACAGCACAGCACAGCACAGCACAGCAGAGGGCATGGTGCAACACTCCATACAGATAGAGAGAAGTTAATGAAAATTTGCAAGGCACCCCCAAAGACATGCATGTTCATGACAACTGTCTCTATCATTAAAAATTCCTTAGAAAATCAGAGTATTCAACATACAGCAGCGGCACCACAAGTCTGGGTATGCAGTTCAAGGGTGACATTCCTCGTGCACAGGTCAAGGCCTACTGGGAATATAAAACCAATGCTGGGGCAATAAGAAGTGGCTTTAAGTACAGGACAAACAGATGGAATGATTAACTTCAGTGTCCTTCAAGTCCAGAGTAAAATGTTCCTCCCTGTAGGGAACAGATAATAACATTTTCCAGGACCTCTGACCTCTCATTTTTCCAATTGGCTCTCTTGGCTCTTTGCTGTGTCGTAGCAAGGAAACAGTT
>JAWQFJ010003153.1:0-97500 GCA_034096865.1 Theodoxus fluviatilis | reverse complement strand
ATTTTTGATGAACATTTTTTTCTGATTAATGTTCAGATAAATCTACTGCATACATGACATGTCTCAAAACACGCACAATTTCTATCTGACCTCCTTAAAAAAAGTTATAATATCTAATCATGTATATGTGCACGTCCACGATATTGCCTAACACTATCAAAAACTGGGGGTCTGGGTAAAGACACTTGAATAAAACTATCTAACACAGTCAGCATGCATATATTTCAAATTTATATGGGTTCTTTAAATGTTTTTGTAATGCTATGACCAATAGTTTTTATAGTTTTGCTTTGCAGAGATTCACAAAAAATAATTAAACTCGTATGAAGCGGAAAAATGGCGCCGAAAAACGGGACATTTTGCGACGCCACTTTTGAATGCTTGCTATCTTGTGCAAATTCACCTTACAAAGTATAGATTGTGTGAAATAATTCAAGTTCAATTATTAATTTAGTCATATTTCAGTGGAAAGTCGCCACAAAATAAAAACAGAGGTAGTTCTACCGAAATAAAAAAGACCTATGTGTACGTTACTCTCGTTTCTACCACCCTTGCTCAGAGGAAAAAAATCGAAACCAAACATGTGTACATAAATGTGTTGAAGAGAAGGTTCAAATTACTTTTCCTTTCATTAGTTTACTCATACAACTGCATAGTTTTATTATTCTTTTGGTATTAACCAATTTCTTGGGACTATTTTGATGGTCAGCGTCGGTTGTTTCCCTGCGTTACTTACGAAAGGTATGCGTGTACCAAACGTGTTGCTATATTGTTCCGCACTCGAAACGGATACAGAGGAAGCTTTTGTCATCCCGCAGTCAATGAACACGTTTATAGAAGGATACGTCATAGTACACGCGATTTTTGACCAATGAGAAGGCTTCGTTTCCTTCATTTCCTTCTGTTACGTACGAAAATTTGCTACACATGTGCGAAGCTTTCAGTTCGTTTGATCCGTTCGATCGACCATCTTCATCCAATTTGGGTTAAGTAAGGCATTCTACATTAGTTTTTTATTAATACAATTCAATAGTTTCGTTCATGGGTCATGAATAAATACTTTATGACTAGTTTTTATCAACGCCATTCTGGTTTTGGTTTTTGGTGTTACTTACGAAACTCAATCGTCGCGGAGGAGCTTATCACATCGATTGATTTGGTCAGAATCACATCATGTTTGTTTTCATAGAACTAATTTGATGTTCCCTCATGCTAGATATCAAAATAATACCTTTTATAATGATATACGCATGTGATCGTCTCGCTGGTTACAAAGAAACCAAACACAGGTATGTCCCACCTACTGTTAGGCAATATCGTGGACGTGCACATATAAATGTTCAGATCTATCTACCTACCCTATTTTATCTATTCTTGTGTGTATGTGTGCATGCATGCATGTGTGTGAGAGTGTATGTGTGCATGCATGTGTGTGTGCGTGCATGTGAATGTATGTGTTTGTGTGTATGTGTGTGTATGTATGTGTTTGTGTGTGAGTCTATCTGTGTGTGCTTGACTCTGTGTGTGTGTGTGTGTGTGTGTGTGTGTGTGTGTGTGTGTGTGAGTGTGTGTGTGCGCGCGCGTGTTTGTGTGTGTGTGTGTGTCCATGTTACCTTAACTTATATTGGGTGTGCCTCAAGAGCATTTCTGTGCTCATTATTTATCTCCCTCCAATCAATACTAACAACATTCACGGTCTATGGAAACAGAAACAAAGCTAATCATTCAATCTATTTCAAGAAGCAAGACTTGACTGCTGCTATTAAGAAAGAATATGGTCACAGGCCAAAAGAGGGAAGTTTGCCTTTATTTGCCACGAGGGAGCAATGAGGAAAATGATGTGGCCACAATACAAACTGTATGATTTATGGGATTGCAATCAGCTTCCACACAGTGAAAAACTCAACACTTCACTCAGGCATAAAAGCAGTAAAAACTACGGTCCATTTCAGGAAAATCAATCGCCATCAACCAACCTCAGTTTCCTGTTGCCATGGGCACCTTAGAAGCCACTGTATTCCACACTGAGAACAAGGCATAGAGGAGTGGCACTCTAGTCCAAGTAGCATATTCACCTTCCACTGTCAAAAACGTTGAAGTCATCTCCACCCAACAATAGCTCTTGTTATTATCTAACTAGCATGTGAAATTCCCAAAAGGGGGGGGGGGGGGGGGGGGGGGAGGCGAGAGAGAGAGAGAGAGAGAGAGAGAGAGAGAGAGAGAGAGAGAGAGAGAGAGAGAGAGGGGGGGGGGGTGCTTAATTAAGTGAGGTGGTGCATACCATTTGCAACAAGGGAGTAAAGTTCTGTCTCTTCAGGCATCATAAGCCCAGAATTTTATAAAACTAAGCCAGCTTGTGTTTAATGTTCAGGTAGACATAGACACACATGTCTGCCCCCTCACCCCCACACTCCCCATTTAACAAAACATATCTAGGGGTGATTTTCACATGATTTGTCACCTTGACCACAGAGCTCTGTCTACAGAAGCCACCTCCCATGTCCACAGGGTCGGCAAAGGCAACAACGGATGTCCTGCACCCCATGACGACACAGCAGGCTGGAAGGCGGTGGAGGATCAGGGGTGGCTTGTTCTAAAGCAGGTGGGCTATCTCCCTCCCTCTCTGTGTACAAGACCCCAGTCCTCCTGACAAGCTGGAGTAGCTATCATCAGTGTGGGGTATCCGGTGTTGGCTGCAGGCAGCAGGTGGAAATTCCTCCCTCTAAACACGACTCCCTCACAGCCTGCAGAGCGGTGCACACAAGTTCAGAAGCTGCCAACACTGTCAAACACCCGGTCCCTTACATAGGCTGGCAGGCCGCTGCTCCATGCTTTCTTCTGTTGATGCTTCTGGCGTCAACTGGCTGTTTTTGCGTTATGGATCACAGCCGTACAAGGCACAAGTTCCCCATCAGTTTCTCCGCCTACAGCTTACGTGAGTGTTCACTGGAATATGCTACTCCTGCCTACAGCGATATGGTCCATTGTCTCGTTCATCGGTGACGTTGTCACAGCAGTGTCAACATTTGCGCCTGAGGCTGTGGACATTTCAGTTACTTCCTTGGGTAGGGTGGATCAGTCGAGGTTGTCGAGTCTGTACTGGTTATGGAGACAGAATTGCCGTGAAGGGCTTTGAGTGCCATTACCCACTCGATTAACACGGAGACTCAGTTGTTTTTAGAGCCATTAGAGAATTCTTGCCGCGCTGTCAGGTTTTATGGTCTCCAGCAACAGACGTGTGCGAGTAATGTCAAAGGTAATATGGTGAAAACAAAAACGCCACTTTTCGAGGGAATCTGCGTTTGGCCCGGTTATCCATCCTCATGCCTCTACGATTCGTCCACCTGTTTGAACATCCGTCTTTCCATCCATCGCATCCCCTAATCTGATGCGTCATTTTTCGATTATCGTCAGATGGTGGAAATTACCGGTAATGCTCATTCAGCATCATTAGACTGATGCGTATCTGTGGAAGATTGAGTGCACGAACGAACAGCGAGAAAACGCGATTGGTCAGTTCAGTTCCCCATCGTCAGGTTCAACAAGAAGCCGCAAGGTGCGGAAGAGGTTCACGAAAGATTAAACTGGACAATAACTGGGCAAAGTGTTTATGCGCGTAGCTGAGATATTCCCAGAGGCAATAAACTAGTGCTACTCTGGTGAGAGGATTCGGCTTGAGGGAAGTCGGCCGTCGCAAATTATCTCCTCTGCAATAACATTGTCTGGAAATTTTCTCGGCGAAAAACCTGCGTCTACCTATGCCGGCTTTCATCTCTGTTTGCAGTTCCACTTCAGTTTCAGTACAAAAAGGTTTGCGTCGTCTTTTTCGGCTGCATGGCTTGGCAACTGTTTTCGTCACATCTTTCTTCAGATGTTGAGTTGCTCAGGCCCCGAAAGCTCCACGACCACAGGTTCCAGATGATGAGGGGAGTGTCCAGCGGCAGCAGCCGTATGAAACATTCTCTTCTCAGGGTTTGATCTGCCTGGCCCCTAGGCTCTCATAAGCTGCTTGGCTTGACTGCTTATGCTGGCCACTGTCTGTGCAGTCTGACTTGTCTGTACTAAGTACCCATTTCATTGGCATAGACTGACAAATGCTCAGAAAAGCAGTATGCTATAGCTGTGTGTCATCCCATCAGACAATGTGTCCATGTGCTAAGATCAACAGTAGCATTCCTCTTGTAAGGTGAGTGACCGAGACTCATCTGTTCGGACTGACACCCGCTTGTTTCAGGCAGGCTGTGTCCGCTTACACTGAGCCAGTGCAAGCCCACTGTTAGTCTGTTTGGGCCAGGCTGGTTTGCTTGGACTGAGGTCTCCAGCATACACTGTGTTGTGCAGGCTGCCAAGGTCTAGCCTGGCACATGTCTAAGCTGGCCTTCAACAGCTTTGGCTGATGGTTGCGTGGTGTCTGGGTTAGAATGGCTGCTATCTATCCTAAATAAGCACAGTGACAGGTGTTGCTGGAAAGCAACCATCCATGGAATGCAAGACTACACTGCCTTCCAACATATCCACTTTGGGGATGTGTGTATGTTTACCAGTGTTTCAGGGACATTTCCTTTTCTCAAATATACACCTCAACATTTGTGCAGGAATGAGTATTTACTCAAACAAAACCTACAAAACCCCATGAATATACAAGAGAAAGGATAGCGAGCCCCAAGTCATGCACAGATAGTTTTTAGTCACTGAAGTTAATACATGTATTGTGCCTTTACAACCTCACAGGGCCAACACATTCTCTACAAAGACTCCTATCACCTGTTCCTCACCATCATCCACACCTGAATAGTATTCAAATGAACAAAGTACTATTCCGCTCAAATTCTCACATGACTACTTTTGTTAATAAAGAAATGATAAGGTCAGCATCAAGCAGCTGTGGCTGTATGTTGTACACAGTTAAAGGAACTAGAGGGGGCACTTCCTGCCACTCAGGCACTACCAAATTTTACACTTAGGTCTCCCCAGAATGACTAATGACTGCTGAGGCAGTGGCAGAGGGAGGGGTTTGGCCTTGACTGAACAAGTGGGAATTGCATGAGGAACAACACTCTGCAGCAAGTGCCCCTGGAGAAAACAGCCTTGGATAGGGGGGGGGGGGGGGGGGGGGGGGGCTGGGGGAACTGGGGTGGGTGGGGGTGTTCCTCTGAGAGACCTACCCCCAGCTCTTCCATCTCCTCTCTTCCCATTGCCCAGCAGTGCCTCATCCAGCCACACAGCTCCCCATTGTGGCTTCCCTTCTCTCTTGAGAATTCTCACTCACTTTTGCTCTTTTCCCTAATAGGTGTTTGTCATTCTGCATTTGTTGTTATTGTATGTGTTTGTTTCTCCCAAGTAATGATGCCCAAAATGACAAAGTCCAACATCATTATGAATCATGTCATTGTGGAATTCAGGCTGATGGGAAACTAGATCTACAATGACACATCCCCCCAAATACATAAACTCACTCCCTCCCCACCCTCATCCTCTCTCCTTCCTCACTATATCTCTGTTTTGGACTTAGCAATGTGCACAATCGCACTAGTTCGAAATCAGACACATTCAAGATCTCTTACAATGAGTTACATGCAATCATTTCACTTCACATCTCACCTCAGGGACTCAAACGATAATTATCAACTTCCTCCTCTGCAACTAAAACTCCTTCCACATATCCATCTCTCTCTCTCTCTCTCTCTCTCTCTCTCTCTCTCTCTCTCTCTCTCTCTGTGTGCGTACAAACACACATACATGCACTTAAACACACACACACAGATGCATGCATGCACAAATACACCCGCATGGATTCATGCACATGCATGCACACACACACATGTGTGCGCACACACACACGTGCGCACACCCACACACATTCACACATGTATGCACACTCACACACGTACACACACAAACATGCACACACACACACGTGAGCACAATCACATGCACACACACAAACATACACATTCACACACACACACACACACACACACACACAGAGACTTACAGGGAGGATGACGGACTGGTTACTGAGGTCACAGCCTAGCTGGACAGGGCTGGGGGCCTGGGACAAGTAGACTGCAGCAGCTGTGGCCCCCACAGTCACCACCCCCGCCCCCAGCAACTTCAGGTAGTCCATTCTTGACAAGCTCTGCAAGACACAACCACACATTCACCATATATACATACATCTCTTCATTTGAAATAAAAAGGTCAAGTTGTAACAAAATCATTTCAAGTGGAATAGCTTCTGACAAAGGCATCTGCATAATAATAATATGCTGGTTCAATCATGGTAACAGAGCTTTCCAAACATCCACCTTCCAATCCAACCCTGAAATAGATTTCCAGGTTTTTGGCCTCCTATAAAAAGAAACACCAACATGACTACGTGTGCAAGCTCCAAATGCACTGATGCATGCATTCTTAGAGTACATGCATGCACACACATGCTCATACACACACACACACACACACACACATCGAGAACTGTAGACCTCTCCAGTTTTGCAAGTCTGTCAAGATAGACCATTGGTTCATGCTTTCTCATGCAGCTCCAAAAGCCTTCCTGAAACCTCAGAAAATTGGTTCACATCTAGACACACATTTAGGCTTGTTCAGGAGTACAAAGTGCTGCATGAGCTCTTCATGTCGGCAATTGAGCGCTCTTTGCATCTCCTGAACACCTACAGATTTAGTGCAGCACTTCACTTGTTAAAAGAGAGGTAAATCTTCTGCGCCCCATTTTGTGTTGCTAGACGCTAAGAAAGTGTTTTCTTTGCCACAGACATCGTTTATGCACGTTTAAAGTATTCTGCATGAATAAAATCCACTACCTTGTCATCCTTACTTGCCATTACTCACGCATACAGAGCGCTTGGGGCAAATAAAGCCCGTTCCAGTCCCAAAATGATGTTTCTGAGGGTTATTTTACGCATCGACGGCCAGTGCGGGATCGAAGATGCCATTTTGAAAATCATGTGAATCAGCTCGGATCTGTGATGCACAGCGCTGAGTGAATCACGCCCCAAAATTGCTGTTCAGGAGTGAAACACGTGCAGCGCTGTGCCCTGGAACAAGCCTATGGAAACGTTTGAAGACCAATTCAGGTCTAGACACTCACAAAAAACCATTTGAAGATTGGTGCAGGTCTAGACACACAAAGAAACTTTGGAAGACTGATTCTGGTCTAGACACACAATGAAACGTTTGAAGATTCATGCAGGTCTAGACACATAATAAACATTTAAAGATTGGTTCCGGTCTAGACACACAATAAAAACAGTTGAAGATTTATTCAGGTCGAGACACAATGAAATGTTTGAAGATTCATGCAGGTCTAGACACATAATAAAACATTTAAAGATTGGTTCAAGTCTAGACACACAATAAATACAGTTGAAGATTTATTCCAGTCTAGATACACAATAAATACAGTTGAAGATTTATTCAGGTCTAGACAGACAATATAACATTTGAAGACTGCTGCAGGTCTAGGCACACAAGCAGAGGCTGGTGCTGCTCCTTGATGTGGCAACAGCCACTGGCTAGACAGACATTCCTCACACTGGTGGCTACAGAATGAGTTATAATCAGTTCAAAAAGATGATTTCTGCTGCTGTTTCCCACACACAGTGGACAGGGCTGGCCACATTCCATGGGGAAGGAAGAGCAGTACAAGAGCCTAGTCATGGAAGGAACTAGTTGACCTGACTGTCAGCTGTCTGTCTGGTTTTGGCTCTAGGGAACTGGCTTAGCCGCTTCCTCACACAGCTTTGGTCAGGGTGGCACTGTTGGGCAGACAGGCACAGGTGATGTGGACTAATGGAGTCTGTACCCTCTGTATCCTATGGGATGTACTGGCAGCAGCAGCAGCAGCAGCAGCTACAGGGTGTGTCATCTTCTCAACAGATGGAAAGCTACTCCCCCTACATCAACTGTAATGACAGCTGTGATGGAGGATGCTGTCATAGTATCAGTCCTGCAGATGCACTGCAATTCAAAACTCTCCCAGGTAAATGATGCCTTTTCAACAAACCAAACCCAACACAAAAATATTCACACACAATGTCCTATGCACAAATATGCACTGTGGGGAAAATAATGGAAACCAGGAAAGCATGCACAAGCGCACGTGCGCGCACACACACACACACACACACACACACACACACACACACACACACACACATGCACACACACACACACATACACACACATACACACACATACACACACACACACACATACACACACACACATACACACACACATACACTCTTTAAGTCCAAAAATGATAATTATTTATGAGTGCAAAAAAGCAATGGAAGAATATTCATTTAAGTATGCCATTTTTTAAAAAAGGACCAGCTGCCTTCTTTATCACAACACCAATCTGTAGCCTCCACATTACATAAGTCAATTTTCAATCTTGACTCAATGCGGACTCAGTAGTCTTCAACTGCTACAATTTCCAGTCTTCACAAAACGCAGACTCTAGTCCTTAACTGCTACAATTTCCAGTCTTCACACAATGCAGACTCTAGTCCTTAACTGCTACAATTTCCAGTCTTCACACAATGCAGACTCTAGTCCTTAACTGCTACAATTTCCAGTCTTCACACAATGCAGACTCTAGTCTTCAACTGCTACAATTTTCAGTCTTCACACAATGCAGACCCAAGTCTTCAACTGCTACAATTTCCAGTCTTCACACAATGCAGACCCAAGACTTCAACTGCTACAATTTCCAGTCTTCACACAACGCAGACTCTAGTCTTCAACTGCTACGATTTCCAGTCTTCACACAACGCAGACTGTAGTCTTCAACTGCTTCAATTTCCAGTCTTCACACAATGCAGACTCTAGTCTTCAACTGCTACAATTTCCAGTCTTCACACAACGCGGACCCAAGTTTTCATCTGCTACAATTTCCAGTCTTCACACAACGCAGACTAATCTTCAACTGCTACAATTTCCAGTCTTCACACAATGCAGACTCTAGCCTTCAACTGCTACAATTTCCAGTCTTCACACAACGCAGACTCTAGTCATCAACTGCTACAATTTCCAGTCTTCACACAACACAGTCTCTAGTCTTCAACTGCTACAATTTCCAGTCTTCACACAATGCAGACTCTAGTCATCAACTGCTACAATTTCCAGTCTTCACACAACGCAGACTCTAGTCTTCAACTGCTACAATTTCCAGTCTTCACACAACGCGGACCCAAGTCTTCATCTGCTACAATTTCCAGTCTTCACACTACTACACTACTGCAGACACTGCTGGCCTCCCCTCACTAATCATACACCTACTCCAGCAACACTCCTCCTGAGTGAGACAAGGATGGATAGATGGAGATTTACTGCCCAACAGTCTCTGCAGGTTTTATAAAGCCACTGACAACAAAAATCACTAGAACAAGTTAAGAGTAAGCACAAACCGCGTCACGATTTTTATGGTTATTTGCCTCTTACAAACCCAGTTCGAAGACAAGTTGGCCAGTGCTACCACAAACTCAAGGGACTCCCTGTGCACATCCAGTGTGACCCACACCCCCAGCCTTATTAGACAGGTTGTCATTGGATCCTGCCTTTGCAATCCCACACCTGTGCTGTCTGTGTGGTAAGGCCTCTCTCTACACTGTAGTGGAGGACTGCTAAAGAAAATCTGCACTAGTCTCTGCTGTAATACAATAAGCCATAAGAGAAACTGTTAAGCGACAAAAGATATTCGAAGCTATGTCATACAATCCTTCTATCCCACTGACCCCATTACTACAAGTAATATTCAAATGAACTTTACTGATGATGTATAATTAAACAGGACACAACGAGGAGTAACCCCTTGCGTTGGAGATTGCATATATCCAATGGCAGTTTCAAAGGAGTCTTGCATCTGGGAGAAAATCTGCAATTCTAAATCTACTGAGTATATTATATAAATTTCAAAATTGATATACTTAAATTTAAAATGTGACGTGTTACTTACAGGTCAATTTCAGCACTGTCAATAGATGGAAAGGATATAAAACTTTCTAAGATGACATGATGCATCGTAGTAATGAGTAAGCCTCAACACATAGATTTTGTGTACTCAGACACCAGCATACCAAGAGTGTGTACTCAGACACCAGCGTACCAAGAGTGTGTACTCAGACACCAGCATACCAAGAGTGTGTACTCAGACACCAGCGTACCAAGAGTGTGTACTCAGACACCAGCATACCAAGAGTGTGTACTCAGACACCAGCATACCAAGAGTGTGTACTCAGACACCAGCGTACCAAGAGTGTGTACTCAGACACCAGCATACGAAGAGTGTGTACTCAGACACCAGCGTACCAAGAGTGTGTACTCAGACACCAGCATACCAAGAGTGTGTACTCAGACACCAGCATACCAAGAGTGTGTACTCAGACACCAGCATACCAAGAGTGTGTACTCAGACACCAGCATACCAAGAGTGTGTACTCAGACACCAGCATACCAAGAGTGTGTACTCAGACACCAGCATACCAATAGTGTGTACTCAGACACCAGCATACCAAGAGTGTGTACTCAGACACCAGCATACCAAGAGTGTGTACTCAGACACCAGCGTACCAATAGTGTGTACTCAGACACCAGCATACCAAGAGTGTGTACTCAGACACCAGCATACCAAGAGTGTGTACTCAGACACCAGCATACCAAGAGTGTGTACTCAGACACCAGCATACCAAGAGTGTGTACTCAGACACCAGCATACCAAGAGTGTGTACTCAGACACCAGCGTACCAAGAGTGTGTACTCAGACACCAGCATACCAAGAGTGTGTACTCAGACACCAGCATACCAAGAGTGTGTACTCAGACACCAGCATACCAAGAGTGTGTACTCAGACATCAGCATACCAAGAGTGTGTACTCAGACACCAGCATACCAAGAGTGTGTACTCAGACACCAGCATACCAAGAGTGTGTACTCAGACACCAGCGTACCAAGAGTGTGTACTCAGACACCAGCATACCAAGAGTGTGTACTCAGACACCAGCATACCAAGAGTGTGTACTCAGACACCAGCATACCAAGAGTGTGTACTCAGACACCAGCGTACCAAGAGTGTGTACTCAGACACCAGCATACCAAGAGTGTGTACTCAGACACCAGCATACCAAGAGTGTGTACTCAGACACCAGCGTACCAAGAGTGTGTACTCAGACACCAGCATACGAAGAGTGTGTACTCAGACACCAGCATACCAAGAGTGTGTACTCAGACACCAGCATACCAAGAGTGTGTACTCAGACACCAGCGTACCAAGAGTGTGTACTCAGACACCAGCATACCAAGAGTGTGTACTCAGACACCAGCACACCAAGAGTGTGTACTCAGACACCAGCATACCAAGAGTGTGTACTCAGACACCAGCATACCAAGAGTGTGTACTCAGACACCAGCGTACCAAGAGTGTGTACTGAGACACCAGCATACCAAGAGTGTCTATACAGGTAAATCTCACTCATACATAAACAGCTCCTTTAGGCCATGCCGTAGAGTCAATAAAACTCACTCTGCATGCCACACTCATCTGAACAATCCAGCCCCTACAACTGATCCACCGCTTACAGTTTGAGGCCCTTTCCCTAGACATACAGTACACTATGGTAACAACCACCTGACACACCTGAGCATTAGTCATAAACCAAAGCAGCCCATAATGCAGACTTATGTTTTCCTCATACATAAATGGCTGGTACATTAGAAAAATTACAAGTCAAATCAAAATGTTATTAGCCAGCTCTCACTATCAGGTAAACATGGGTCCATGATGACATAATAATCTCAATCACCCTCATCATTCTGCCTGTAGAAGTTTGATGCTGAAGTGGAAGAAGATGGTCATTTGAAACACAGTAATGTGAAAACAACTACACAGCCTCCTAAACCTGTTATGTTCTTGCTTTACTCTTACTGGACATTCATATTTTTTGCAGGTTGTCACACGACTACCATATAAAAAATGTTAGTTGCCAAACATTTTGATCACATATGCAACTGAAATAGTCACAATGTAAAGGGCTGCAGAGGTAAATCCAGGTAGATCCAAGGCAACGATAATATGGCATGCCAAACTGCCTACCTGCAGGTCTCTTTCTCTCTCTCTCTCTCTCTCTCTCTCTCTCTGCCTAACAGCATCTAGGACTGAATCAGACTACAAGGCGCAGTTCCTCATTAGGAGCAAAAAGCCAAGCAGAGGAGGTGAGCTGAGGTTCTACAGGCCAGCTGCCCCAATAAATCTGCCTTGGTTGGAGAGCCCTGAGCCCTCACCCAGCCAGGGACCCACAGAGGAAGAGAAGTTGAAGATTTTCTGCAGTTAACCGCTACCTGCCGGGAGCATCCAACCTCTCATGCTTGAAAGATGGACAGTAGATGTGACGTCCCCACACTGGGATATGCAACACCCACTTATTCATGGCTCATCAACAATGTTTGCAATGCAGTCATGCAACTGACTGTCCAATGGTACAGAGGGGAGCGCATGCTCGCGCACACACACACACTGTGTGTGTGTGTGTGTGAACGTGTAAGTGTGTGTGTATGTGTGTGCCTGCACCCATATGTACATGAGCAGAAGCAGAAAAGCAGTTTCCCACTGCAGTCCGATCCAGGCGAGAGTGTGACACATAGTCAATGGCAGCAGGTGCACACCATGACCTGGGTCCCTCGTCAAGGAGTCAGCTGCAATGGTGCCACCAAGCTGCCATCCCCACTGTGGCGCCATCTGCTTCCTCCAAGCAGCAGCATTAATTCAACTTCAAGGCAAGCAGTGTTGTAGAGATACAAAAAACAAAAACTGTTTTTAAAATTGAATACTACATGCATTTTCACATGACCTAATCAACACCAACCAAGCACACGCGAGCTGGCTCACTCCATGGAGACAGTAATTATCAATGCGTCAGGGGCTCACACAGTGTGCACTCACACAGTGTGCACTCACACAGTGTGCACTCACACAAAGTGCACAGCAGAAATCAGTCCAACTGGCTCTTGAGAATAGCTAGGGTCATTTCATGTTAGTTTCCAAATGAATTTAGTACAGGTGTCTGAAGTCTGGTAGTGACACTGGACACTTCGATGAGCATCAGCTACAGGTGGTGGTGATGCAATGGCCACATATAGGAACATCTACAGAGGTGCAGGAGGTCCCACAACAACCAAGACATTTTCATATGACACAACTAGACACTATAGTCTAACACAACTTCCTAGTTCTCCCCTATCTAAAAAAGAAAGAAAACAAAATTGGACCCAAGGCATGGTGCATGATTGAGAAAACAAAGTATGCGGGGAGGGAGGGAATTAAACATGGAACATCTGATACTAGTAGAATTCTACAAGTTCCTTCATTATTAAATTTAGCATACC
Organism: Theodoxus fluviatilis; assembly: GCA_034096865.1. Taxonomy (NCBI): domain Eukaryota; kingdom Metazoa; phylum Mollusca; class Gastropoda; order Cycloneritida; family Neritidae; genus Theodoxus; species Theodoxus fluviatilis. The sequence goes on along the minus strand of JAWQFJ010003153.1, from coordinate 84,096 downwards.
TCCAGACTCTCTAGAATTGCAGGCTTAATAAACTTTTTTTTCTGATTGGAGGAATGGCTGACCTCTCTAGATCAGAAGAAATGGAACATAGCAATAAACCTCAACACAAGCTGTTGTTACAGACTGTCAAAACTGTTCCTTTCCAAGCCAGCAACACAGCCCTTTCCATCAGCACAGCCCTCCCTTTCTAAGCCAGCAACACAGCCCTCCCTTTCCAAGCCAGCAACACAGCCCTCCCTTTCCATCAGCACAGCCCTCCCTTTCTAAGCCAGCAACACAGCCTTCCCTTTCCAAGCCAGCAACACAGCCCTCCCTTTCCAAGCCAGCAACACAGCCCTCCCTTTCGATCAGCACAGCCCTCCCTTTCCAAGCCAGCAACACAGCCCTCCCTTTCCATCAGCACAGCCCTCACTTTCCAAGCTAGCAACACAGCCCTCCCTTTCCAAGCCAGCAACACAGCCCTCCCTTTCCAAGCCAGCAACACAGCCCTCCCTTTCTAAGCCAGCAACACAGCCCTCCCTTTCCAAGCCAGCAACACAGCCCTCCCTTTCCAAGCCAGCAACACACCTCTCCCTTTCCAAGCCAGCAACACACCTCTCCCTTTCCAAGCCAGCAACACAGCCCTCCCTTTCCATCAGCACAGCCCTCACTTTCCATCAGCACAGCCCTCACTTTCCAAGCCAGCAACACAGCCCTCCCTTTCCAAGCCAGCAACACAGCCCTCCCTTTCCATCAGCACAGCCCTCCCTTTCCAAGCCAGCAACACAGCCCTCCCAATCCATCAGCACAGCCCTCCCTTTCCAAGCCAGCAACACAGCCCTCCCTTTCCATCAGCACAGCCCTCCCTTTCTAAGCCAGCAACACAGCCCTCCCTTTCTAAGCCAGCAACACAGCCCCCCCTTTCTAAGCCAGCAACACAGCCCTCCCTTTCCAAGCCAGCAACACAGCCCTCCCTTTCCAAGCCAGCAACACAGTCCTCCCTTTCCAAGCCAGCAACACAGCCCTCCCTTTCTAAGCCAGCAACACAGCCCTCCCTTTCCAAGCCAGCAACACAGCCCTCCCTTTCCAAGCCAGCAACACACCTCTCCCTTTCCAAGCCAGCAACACACCTCTCCCTTTCCAAGCCAGCAACACAGCCCTCCCTTTCCATCAGCACAGCCCTCACTTTCCAAGCCAGCAACACACCTCTCCCTTTTCAAGCCAGCAACACAGCCCTCCCTTTCCATCAGCACAGCCCTCACTTTCCAAGCTAGCAACACAGCCCTCCCTTTCCAAGCCAGCAACACAGCCCTCACTTTCCAAGCCAGCAACACAAAGAGAGCTGCACAGAGGCTGCATGCACAGGGAAGTACAAAAACTCATCACCATTGCCCATTTCAAGGCAGACTGCTGTGACATTTTCAAGGCAGGCAGGTGGTCTGACTCAGTTCGCATCCTCTCCACAAGGAAATGTGGTTGAAACAGATCCTGCCTCCCATGAGGCAAGCCCTATCATCTGACATATGTAACAACATTAGCGTGTTTTTCACTTGATGTTGGTTTCACCTATCAATGCACAGAGAACACCAAGGCAGACTTTGAATAATCTCAAACCCTACTGCTTCCCCATCATGAAATGCAGGAATACAGGAAAACAAGAGAGAACAAGAAAATGGAATGATTCTAGATAATACATACAAGGCAAGGCGTGAAATCTCAGATCTCATGCACTTCTACCGAGGGAGAGTGGGTGGGGAGGCACATCAATAATAAAAGTATTGATCATCCCTTTTCTTTCATTCACACCATGTGTAGTCCAGGTACCAGTCTCCAGGCAGCCAGAGAAGCCATTGGTGCCAGGTCAGGTGTCTCATGGAATCAATACTTGATGCCAGACTCTTAGGAACTGCACTCTGATGCCTATTTTTAGCTCTCACCTGAACATTTGCTAGGTACTGTTCCAGCCACTCACAGGTTCTGCCCACAACACCCACCCCAGTGCTTGTTCTGCAAACATCTGCTGTGACAACAGTACTACCATGTGTACTTCGTAACAAGCACAATCACTTCATTAATAACAGATACATTTCTTCTATGAGCATTCGGGCCTAACTTGTTGTGATAAGAACTTGAAATAATATCCACACTGTATCAGCCACATATAGTCTGATGAAGAAATGAAAGCAAGGATGACTTTCTTCAGTGTATGTCTTCATGCTTGGGGTTGTAAAGATGTAAATAGAAGTCTGAGCTCTTGTGCCATGAAGTCTGAGCATCTGACTGCCCACCCACCTGCCTGCCCACCCACCTGCCTCGCTGCCCACCTATCTGCCTGCCCACCTATCTGCAAGTCAGCCTGCTCCTCACCTATCTGCCAGCCAGCCTGCCTGCTCACATGGCAGTTAGTCAGTCTGTTATCCATCTGTCCATCCAGCAGTCAGCCCATTGGTCATTCATTCATTTCACTACAAGTAATAGATATATATGGAAACCTGCTACACAGCGCAACACGGGGCAACTGCCATTTCCATTCATGGCCACGGGAGTAACGTTGGGGACAGTTCAGAGCAAAGGTGTCAAGTTTGAACTGTTTTACCAACATGCCACAGCATCCAGCAGCACTGAAAGCTAGAATGTTTCTTGGCACACACAAGCCTGAAAACTGGGTCAGAAATGTTAGCACCACATGCCACAACCTCCACTCACACCATAAACCATGAACAGAAAATCGCCGCACACTGCATGCAGGTATACATGTATGCATACATAAATATGCAGACAGGGCAAGCACTGACAGTCCGTTGATTCATTGTTTTGATGTCTGCAGGCTACACAGCAAAGTTTTATTTCTGTGAAAGATGCACACATGCTGCAAAAAAACCACACACTTTTTAAGATAGTATCCCTTCTTCAACAACACCTCATCAGCATTTAATCATGGACCGGATCATCACCCAACACCACTCCCACTGCAAACCACCTTGGCCAACCAGACTCACTGACAAGCTTCATCAAAGTACATGGACTGACTAAAGTGAAGGTTCAAGACATTACTCATTGTCATCTTCTAATAAAGCATCTATTTGTCAAGTTCACCCAAACTCTCCTTCAGAAGAAGTATGAAAAGTCACCAATGTATATCAATCAACTCCGACAGCAATCCTCTATTGAGAAACCTTCTGACAGTAAGCCCCACCTGTAACATTTACGGACAGAAAATCTCTCGGCAAAAGGTAACCACCCCATCTACTGACAAAACCCCCCAAACCTTCTGAAGTACCAATGGGGCACAAAAAACAGTACCTACAGATAGAAACTCCACTGATGCATCAGCAGACCACAAAACTGCATCTACAGATAGAAACTCCACTGATGCATCAGCAGACCACAAAACTGCATCTACCTCTCTCAAAGACGCAGGGAGCGCAGCAATGGAGGCATTTGGGTGTGCCAGTTCTGCACCAAGGTGGACATCCCTGCAAAGGTGGGCAAACTCTGGGTGGGTGTGAGGACCAAGTGACTGCTTCTTCCCACCCCTGCCACCCTGAACTGGGATCAGGCCACAGGGAGATTGCAGGGACCTTTGACCCCTTCATGCAGGCATGCCTGTATCGCCGCCAAGGGGTTGGGGTCAGCCCTAGCAGGAAGGATCAGCAGTAGAAGGAACCCAAGTTCAGTAGCCCTACCTGAGATAGTCTGGCTCCAGTTCTCCACAACCAGTGCAGTTTCCTTAGGCAGGCACACAGTGTCGCACAAGGTCGCAGCAGGTAGACATGAGCCGTGTCTCATGAGGTGTACACCTCCCTGCTTATGAGTTTTATGCAGAGCTCAGCGGTTGTGAAGGATGCATGTTCTGCTCTTTGCAAGTGTTTGCTGAGCACAAATCACAGTGCCTAGAGTCTGTCAGAACAATGCAGGGGAAGGAACAGAGGTAGTGCAAACACTACACTGTCACTGGCCGTGGGTCCATAACACGAGCCTAAATCAATGTCATGCATTTTCAATTGGTCAGCACTGGCTCATTACAGCAAGCTCTCAAGACAAAAGCAATAAATTGAATAATGTATTTAATCTTTCATGACCAAGGTGGTGTTGGCCAGCTGCAATCTGAACCTGATGGTTTTGACACTTCTCTTGGATACCACAACACAGTCAAGCAAGGTGTTTTTTCTGGCATAATTCCTTTCAACATCACCCCTTTTGACAATTACTTCCATTTCAAATGGCTGGTCCAGTGTAATTCATCCCGCCCTCCAGCAGGAGGAGTACTTCTGTTCTTCCCATCATCACTACTGAAACCATTTGCTAACATTCAGATTCTAATGAGAAGTTATGACCTCTTTCCATTTCTAACTTCTTTGCTACAAGTACAGGCTCATGATGGCTGAACTACTGTCACATTAACAACAAAAATTACAGCAGTAGTGTTACATTCCATATTCTTTACACTCAGACTACCAATCACCTGTTAAGTGCAACCCAATACCCAACTGCACTCTATTATCAGTGAGCTCTCTAATCTACAGTACAACCTGAACAAGACTTGTCTGGTTTTATGCATACCATGACAGACTTCCTGACATGAACCAGCACCACTACAACACACAAACGATAAACAGGTTCGTAAGATGGTTTCAGGTGAACCTGTCACTTATGACTGGTACGACCCTACATGACTGGTACCAGCTTACTCGGACAGCTGAAAAAAGCATCTCAACGTCCCATTTAGAAAAACACTTCACCCTGGTGACAGCAAGGTGCAAGTGCCTGCACCAAGATAGAGCTATGCTTCATGAGGGCGTAACACTTGCATCACACAAGCATTCAGTTCATCTTCAGGTCAGGAGCAACTGGACCACAGTTGCAACTTATCTCACAGATCTATACACAATCTTCAAATTGTTAGCAGCACAGAAAAAACTAAACATCAGCTGGTCATGATATTTACATGTCAGGTCACTATTTCAAATTCCAGATGTTTAATGAGTCATGAAATGTCTTTCCATCACAAAAACTATGAACTACATACTGCAAAAATACAATCACACCCTTCCTCCAAACAAACAAACAAGGGACCCAAAACTGATACACTTAGTTTCACAAGTGGAACTCTACACCTACAACTTTACTACGGGATAATACTAACAAAGGAGGTACATTAAAAAGATTTTAACAAAACCACACATTTCCTCCACTACTCTGAAGACGTGAAAGTTGCAAATCTATCTAGGATAGCAATGAAGAAGTGTGATGCTAAGAGCTGTCATAAGGTTCATCCTAGGTTACAAAGGCCATGGGAAAGATTATTACAATGTTCTGCATCTGGACCTCGCACTTCCTGACTAACAGTAACAGCACTACAAAGGCCTCCAAGTCAGCAAGCTTCAGATGAACCAACAAACATGCTATGGAATTTCATATCTTCTCCATAAATTTCCCTCACTTCATTCCAAGCATTGTGCAGTTTGAAATGTAACAATCCCATGATACCATTAGCATCACTCGACAAGGATGGATGGACAACCCACCAGCCTTCATAAGCTATATAAGGCCAATGAGCATGAAAATCTCTGGAATGGTTTAAAGTAATCACATATCAAGCCACGATGTCCCTGTTATTCACCTCTTACAGACACAGTGGGTCAATATTCTCACACACCCTCACCTCACCTCTACATGTTTTCAAAGTCATCAAGCTTGTTCCCATTTCATTCTACAGCCGTTTCTCACTGTAAAGTGTATTCTACACACTCTGCTGCATCTCACCTGTAATCAGCACTGGTACCCACAGGCACTGAGATGCAGCCGAGAGGGGAGAGGTAAGTTTTCTGACAGCAAAACCAAAGCAACCACATACATCCACCCACCTCACCGACTGCTGGTGTTGAAAACTCAAATGTCGATAGAAACCAATCTGTGGTCCACACCTTGGTCAAGCCAGGCTTGCTGGGTGCATGGAGGACTAGGGAGTGGAGGACACAGTACAAGGTATAGAGTACACTGTGTCGCACTGCCAACTCACGACCTTCGCCCCCTGTTCTAGCTGAAGGCGACCTGTGCCCCCACCTGTGCCGTGATTAATCAAGCCTTACAAAAGGCACATAAGGGGAACAGCAAGAAAGGAAAATGAGGAAAAGAGAAGAAACAAATGAGATAGAGTGACTAAAGTGGGGGAAATGGAAAGGGGGTGGGGGGTGGGGAGACAGAGAGAGAGAGAGAGCGAGAGAGAGAGAGAGAGAGAGAGAGAGAGAGAGAGAGAGAGAGAGAGAGAGAGAGAGAGAGAGAGACAGAGAGAGAGAGACAAGAGAGAGAGAGAGAGAGAGAGAGAGAGAGAGAGAGAGAATCAGTCACACACACACACACATTAATCAAACGACATATTGATAAATAGAGAGACACAACAATTCTGCATATGTGTGTGTGTGTGTGAGAGAGACGACGCCAGACGACCTCCCACATAAGAGGAAGTGCGAAAGCATGGATGATCGAAAGAAAGGGTGAAGACCGAAGAAAGTACACCACGCTATTAAAAGGAAAAGATGAGGAAAAAAGGAAATAAATATAAAAGCGAGAGTGGATGACAGGGAGGGAATGGCTGAACCGGAACAGGAGAATGCTTGACTCGGGGGAGGATAGAACAGACAATAATAACAGCACACAGAACGAGTCGAAAATTTGCCTAAAAGACAAAACGACAATTAGAAGTGTGGACGGAAAGAAGAGAGAGGGTGCACTAAGTTCCCTACTGAAGAGATCGGGAAAATCAAAAATAATGATTGTCCAGGATGGCGGGGGATGAGTTATTGACTAAGGATGGGACATCGTCCGATAACTCTGAGTGAATAAGCAAAGGGCGAAGGAAAATAAAATGTGACGGAAAGGGAGGAATGTAAAGATGAAGATATGGTTAACACGACGCCAGATTATGATGACAAATGAAAGTACGTAAAAAATAAAACCGAGAGCAGGGAAGCAGAGAAAGAAGAAGAGATTATAAAAAAACTATAAATAGAAAATCAGTCTGAGAGAACGAGCGATTATAAGAGAAACACAGACCAGATTTGATGAAAGATGGTGCAAAAGAAGGAAGAGCAACCCAGAAAGAAGAGGACAAAGAACAACAACATGGTAGAAGAAAAAAGAAGCAAAAGAAGGGAAGTACATAAATCAGGGAAGATATACATTAAAAGCTGGAAGCGAATATGAGTGATGCGGAAGTGGTGACTAAGACAAGAATAGAAATTGGAGTGAAATGAATAAACAGTAAAAGACGGGAAAGGAGAAAGCAGCAGAACGGGTAAGAGGAAGACAATTAAACAGAGAAAGATCGAAAGAACACAATCAAGAAAGTAGTTAAGAATACGGGAACCAAGGGGCGAGGACTGATACTGATTTAGGAAGACCCAAGTTAGAAGAGTGACCGGTCTGACACAATGCAGAGAAGAGTTTGATAAGAAGCCGCCCAGGAATCGATCACGAGTGACAGTGGGGAGGTACAGAGGACGTTTTGTTGGGGCCATGAGAAAAGGTAAGTGAGATCAAATAGAAAAGATGGGGAGTAAGGACGAAAGAACTTAAAGGAAGGCTGAGCGAAACAGAACGAAGAGAGAAGCAGTTTAGTAAGGAGGCGGGAAAACGACTATCCGACAGGCGTTAATAAGAAGGCTAAGGATACAGAAGAACGGACGAGAGCCTGAGTGTGGAGGAGTGAACTAAAGACAATTATAACTACCAAGAGTAGAAAAATGAAGTAGACAGAACAAAATTAGATCATGATAACCCTCTTGCCACGAGCAGGAGGCATGGGAGAAATCGGAATTCGAAGGAAGAAGACATTCGAAACCTGTAACTCTCGTCTCCCGCAGTGAACCATTCTGTATACCATTAGGGATAGAGGTATAACAGTAGAGACGGAAGCAAAAGAATAGTGTGAAAGGAGATTCAAAGATCGTTCGAAGGAGAACAGTTAAATGTGGAAAAAAACTGAGATGACAAATGAGAAGGGGAGCTTTAGTGACAGAAGAAAAAAAATACTTTTTGATAAGATATCAAGTTGATTTTAGGGGCGGGGGGCAGGAAAAGAGAGAAAGTAAAAATCCGAGATAAAGAACAAAGTTAGAAAAGAGCAAACAAGACCGACACAAGACATGGATAGCACGCCGAGAGAAGGGGGTAGAGAGAAACCCGAAACAAATGGATTGCAGAGAAAGCACCCCAGCCAGGCGAGAGAAACAGGGAGATGGCACAAAGACCAATAAAGAAGATATATATTTAAGAAAGGAATACAAAAGATAAAGATAGATGAAAACCCTAAGCAAAAGATGAAGAAGGTTCCAGATAAGACCAAAGATTTGGAGAAAACCACAGAAAGAGAAAAATAGAATTAGAAGTAAAGAGAGGCAAAGGATAGAAAAGTTGAGTGAAAAAACAGAAAGAGAATTAAAGAAAAACACATAGATATTGATACCGAAAGATAAAGCAAGTAATGACGAAAATTGATATAATTGGAGGGAGCGGTGAGCAAGAAAAGACAAAAAAAATACCAAAACACCAGGAGAAGAAAGAGATTGTGATCGTGACCGCAGAAGAAAAAAAAGAAAATAAAGAGAAAAAGAGAGAAGATCATTAGAAAAAGTGTAAAGAAGTAGATCGGCGCGTAACGAAAGAAGATGGAGAAAAGCGAAAAAAGGAAAAGGAGCGGAACAAAAACGAGAAGAGCGAGAAGAGAAAGAGTGGAATCATTTCTTTCGAATACAAAGAAAGAATAGAAAGACAAATTTGGGAAATAACGGCAAATAACCAGAAGAAACAAAGGTAAAGGACAAAAACAACAGCCAACAGATAAGGATACAGAAAAAGGAAAAAAAACAAGAAAGAGAAGAAAAATAAAAGAGAAGAAGCATGTCAACCACCCCAAAAGTTTAAAACGTAACCGAATTAATGAGAAATAGAATACAAACACAAGAGAAAAGATAAGGAACAGTGATATAAAAGACGAAGTTTTGAAAATGTAAAATGAGAGAAAAGAGCAAGACGAGATGGATACAGAACGAAAGAGAGGACAGAAGTTTAGTAGGAAAGTATGACTAAAGGAAAAATCAAAACAGAAGATAGGAGCGTGGAGTATGAAGAAGGAACGAAAAGGATACACTGATGAGCTCCATTATAGGAGTAACGAAGAATGGTCAAGAGAAAGAAAGTAGCATTCTGTGAGCACATGAGAGCACAGCATCGAAGAGAGAGAAAAGGTTCGACAGAAATGGGTGGAAAGTAGGATCAAATAAAACATTAGACAATGAACGAGGGCCAGGGAACATTCATTACCGAAATTAAGAAACTGCGACCATTAGGAACAAGAAAGAAATAGCGTAGAATAGTATAAAATAATGAAACAACCAAATACCGCGGACTAAAATACCAACGAGAAACCAACCCCCAAAATTGGAGAACTTTGATATAAACGAAAGAAACCGAAACGAACTAGGACGGACATAAAATTGCAAAAAACGAGGGGAATAGAAGAAAAAGAAAAAACAAAAAAACAGGCAAAGAAAGAAAGAAGACAAATAACTACAAGAAACGGAAAGTAACAAACATCAAAATTAAAAACAAGAATCAAAAATTAAAGATATAAAGACTAATGTACATTACTATTTTAAATCATAACAAGAAGTAAAAGACCAACAAACCAGTAAGAACCCACCTAGGATACCAATTGATAAACAAAAAGTATAGCTAGAAGAGTAGTCCAGTAATATTGACCAAAATGAAGGCACAATTGAGAGGAAAGTATAGAAATACGAACCTTAACAGAAAAACCTGACCATGAAAACCACAAACGTAAAAAGCAAAGTATAGCATAAGAGAAGAAGAAGATGAGAGACACATACCTAAACAGTCGGTCCAAATCATGCTAAATAAATACAAGAAAAAACAAAAAAAAAAACTATAGGAGACATAATCTAGAAAAATTATATATGACAACGAGTTGGCAAATTAGATAGTAAAAAAAGGAGGAAGTTTAGAACAACTTCACCATTTCAAAAATAAGTAAAAAAGATAGATAATGATTTAGACGTATCGAAAATGTAAAACAGAAAGAAGGAACAAGCAATAGAAAAAATGACATAGAAAAAAAATAAGAAGTAAGGTAAGGGGGGGGGCCTTAGAAATTAAGAGAAAGAAGAAAAGAAAGCTGAGAAAGATACAAAGAAGGACATACATCCAATAAAACAATAGATAAACAACGACAGCAAAAGTAACGAATAGGAGAAGTAAGTTAAAAAGAGTAGGAAGATAAAATATGCACATGACAGAAAAAAAGATAAAATTTAAGTCCTGCCAGTAGAATAGAAATTTAACAGAAGAAGAACACCACCTCCCACCACCCCCCACACCCAACCAACACCAAAAAAGATCGAAGAATAAAAGACACTTGTTCGAGAAGCACTTTAGTATCTGACACAAAAAAATAGGAACTAAGAACTGCGAAAACCTACAAGGAGAAAAAGAGGACCAGAATGAGACGAAAAGAGATGAGAGTAATTGGACGAATGAAAAGGCTAGAGAAAATATCTCAACAACAAGTATTAGAGTAAATTGAAATAGTAGGAAAGGAGGATAGTAAGACCGAAGATACAAGAGAACAGAGCTGAGAAAGAAGAGGAGCTACGGTGAAAAAGGAGAGAGAATGAGGAGAAGAAGCGAGAAGAAGACGAATAAAAGCAGGAGGATGAGAGATGCAAAAGGCAGAGTCGAGATCGAGAGAGAGTTGGATCGAGGCTGGGCTATGGTATGGAATCAACGAAAGAGAGGATTAAGCCCCGCCACGAGCGGAAAGCCAGCGGAGCTGCGGCAGGGTAGAGATTGCAGATTCAAAAAGGATGTGGAGAACGAGACTGGATGGGAGATGAGAGAAGAGAGGAGAGGACGACGGATGGGATAGAGAAGAGGAGAGTGAGGAGGAGTTGAGATAGAGAGAGAGAGAGAGATGTGAGGAGAGAGGATTGCTGAGAGGAAGTCAAGACAGACAGACAGAAGAAGACAGGACAGACAAGACATGACAGGACAGAGAGAGAGCGAGAGAGAGGTTGAGAGAGACGAGAAGAGAGAGAGAGGAGGAAGGGAAGGAAGTGAGAGATGAGGGGGAGGGGGGAGACAGGGCAACAGAGGCAGAAAGAGACCAAAGGGAAAGGATGGAAAGACGTGGTTATGTTGAATAAAGGGAAAGAAAAAAATAAGGAGGGCAGGAGAGGAAGAGGGAAAGGTTAAAGGTGAGCACACTGGTACCAAAACTAAACTGGTTGGAGGCAAGGTGAGGGTGAAACTGAAAGGCAAAGGTGAAAGGTGGGGGAAGGACAGAAAGGGAAGGGGGGGAGAGGGAGGGGGGGGGGGGTAAAGATTAGGGGACGGCCATGAGAAATGGCCAGAGAGAAAAAAAACCAATAGGGGAGGGTGAAGGGAGAGGGGGAAGGGGAGAGGGGGAAGGGGAGAGGGGGAAGGGGAGAGGGGGAAGGGGAGAGGGGGAAGGGGAGAGGGGGAAGGGGGAGAGGGGGAAGGGATGGGGGAAGAGGAGAGGGGGGAGGGGAGTGGGGGGAGGGGAGAGGGGGAAGGGGAGAAGGGGAAGGGGAGAGGGGGAAAAGGAGAGGGGGAAGGGATGGGGGGAGAGGGGGAAGGGATGGGGGGAGAGGAGATGGGGAAGAGGAGAGGGGAGAGGGGGGAGGGGAGAGGGGGAAGGGGAAGGGGAGAGGGGGAAGGGGATAGGGGGAAAGGGAGAGGGGGAAGGGGTGGGGGAAGGGGTGGGGGAAGGGGTGAAAGTTGGGGTAGGGGTGGATAGAAAAGGGAAGGGGAGGAATCATATATATGGCTGTAAGGGGAGAAGGCCATCCAACTGAGGGCAGAGACACACACACAATATATGCACCTGGCTTCTGAGTGGGGCAGAGTACAAGTCCTGTAGTGTACTTTGATCCCCTTTATGGGTCGCTAGGCAGACTGAGTCAGGGACAGGGATATCCTTCACAACAGGATGGTGGAGGATGGTGGAGTGCTTCACAAGGCAAGGAATATGTGACAATGACCCACAAGGACGGATGAACAAACTGTGGGGCATATCTGTTGTGCTTTAATCTCTGTTTGGTTGACTGGATATCTCAGGATCACACAAGTTGTTATCTCAAAATACCTAGCCTACTGTTGCTGCCTCGGCCAAGGAGGGGGAAACTGTTTCTGTCTCAAGTCACTGAGGGCGCACTAGTAGCTTACTCAATTTCTTTTTTTTTAAATTTGTAAAACATTTACACACAAGCATATGTGTGCACATGCATGAATACTTATGCACACACACGTGTAGGTGCACATACACTTGTGCGCGCATACACACACACACACACACACACACACACNNNCCGGGCTATCTTTAGGCCAGAATTGAAAGAGAAGAACCTAAGAAGTCAACTCCCCTGAGAGAGGAGGGAATGAGAACGAGGAGTCAGAGAGCCAACGCAAGAGGCCGCCATCCCCAGGCCTTGTCCATCATACACTCCCAAGCTTCCCACATCACATACTTACAGTAAGCAGCAAACGTAACGCAATACGAATAAACGAGGAAGAAAAAAGAAATTAGTGAAAACGAAGGGATTTAGGGAAGACAGAAACTCGCTGAGAACAGAACGGCCGCACCCCAGAATCCCCCAAAAACTCCTTCCGCTATGGAATGAGCCGTGAGTTGGGGAAAGTGTAAGACACCAAGTCAAGCACAGAAGGGAGAGCAAGGGAGAGGATATTAAATTGAGGTGCATAATCGTATATCGAAATAATGAAGAAAGTAATAAGGCGAGACAATTTAATAGAGTCAAAGCTAATTCAATAGAAGTGTCTGCGAAGAGAAGAGAATGAGAAAGGGAGAGAAGCATAAAGAAAAGAGTGACGAGGAGGTAACAAGGCCAAAATAATACCAATCTTGAGAGTGTCTGACGTGTCGTGGAGAGGCAGAAGACAAAACACAAAATTATCATTGCAACTGGGGTATTCCGTTGTTCTCTGGAGAGTTGGTGGCAGCATAGAAGCAATGATCAGAAAAACAGAAAAACAGCATAAGTTAGCTCAAAAGTAAGACTAGAGAGGAACAGTACGGTCGAGTATACATGCAGAGCACACTAGTGTTAAGAGAGAACAGAGTACGAGAAAGAGTTTACAAATGGTTCTCAGGACGTGAGTACCAGTACCAAGAGCAAGGGTGTTAGAGCAGTACCAAGCCAGAGTACAACGTCTGTATGCCCGAAAACAATAATGTTCTGTTGTTGTAGTGTTTCCTGTACGTTTTGCATCGACCTTTTATGGGCCGGGTCGTCTCTAGGAGGCTGCAAGGACCAACTTGACAGTCAGGACAGAAGGACATTTCCAAACACAGCAGGAAACAGGCAGGGGCAACACAGAAGGGGACCTTCCCGCATAGGCAGAACCCCCTGCACCACGGACCTCAGCAGGAGTACCTAACTCACAGGGACAACCCAAGATCAGACCTGCAACACAGTGATAGACAGATCCCTTACAGCAGCCATGCCAGGACTGGAAATAAAGTCCGGGACCGGACACAGGGAGGATATCCTTCACAACAGGAATGGTGGAGGATTGGTGTGTGTTTGGAGTAGGTACCTTTGGTGGAGAGTGCAGGAGTTTGCACCGTGAGCAGTGGTTCCTAGTAGAGATTTGTGCTTGCGGGGAAGTTAAGGTGACCTGGTGAGGGGTGTCACAGTAACATACAGGTGGTTATGATGGGAAATATAACAACACGAATATTGCCTAAGCGTACTGCTTAAGTATACATCGCATGCAGGGTCATTCACTGTGTCTGTATGATCACATTTATGAGACAGTCGCAACTGAAGTTGTTCGCATGTGTAGTCCTTATAATTCATTATTTCTGTCACGAGATTTTTAGGCTGGATCAGAATTATTGTTTTTAATTTAAAGGATAATTAAGGTGTCTCTAAGATGTACTGGATTAGCACACGTGACACATCCCAACGGATACTTGCTTTCAGTCAGTGCATGTCTTGTTTACACAGCGATGATTTCAGATGTTGTTGCGAAGTGCAAGGATGTGGATGGGATTGAAGTCAGAGTGTAATTGCCACGTTCGATATGAAGGTATCGCAGAATTTTCTCTTCCGTGCCCCTGGTGGACGTGAGAATGTTGAAGGTTTAGCCATATCGATGGTTAGTGCGATCATCGGACAGACAATGTGCTCGGCGTAAAACCATAATAATACAGCAATCAAGGGTCAAGTGGGTTGAGTACTACGTCAGACAAACGTGGACACATCAGTCAAGCAATGCTACATAATCAGTGCTCAAGAGTTTGCTTTTCTCTTAGCCCCATAGTGGGCCCAGGCCCTCAACATCATTTATCATGCGTCGCTCTAAATTTTTTGGCAGGACATTTCTAATAGTGTGAAAGCGAGATATTGCGATCTGTTGAGATACACTGTGCTTGAAAAAAGCTCCATATTTCCGGCTCAGCCCATGGTAGTGGTGGAATCGATTGTGAACTAACTATCCTAGAGTATGGCACGAAAGAGCACTCGCCGAACACCCGTCAAGCGCCCACCCCCACTCTCAGATTCCTTCATGATGCCGGTTACCCATCAGGACGTTATAGAGCGCGAAGATCTGATTCTGCGACATCACATTAATTTGAGTCCTCACATGACATACTCGACGTCGCCTGTCAATTGGAGGGTTAAGAGAATTTTAGGCCCCCCTTTCCCCCCATCCGTCCGTTCCCATCTCCCCGTCTCCCGTCGTTTAACCTCGTCCGTACTTGGGAGTGCTACAAATATCTCTTGTAGCGTGCACCCACGTGCCATACGACAACCAGTGATCATAGTCGTCCCTTTAAATGGAGCTGGTCAACGTTTGCTCGACTTTCACCACTTCCAAGGCTAGATTATCACGTAATCGCTAGGAAAGAATAGTAACATCAATGTATAAACCCGACACATATTGGATGTTAGACCCACAACTAAGGAATATCCGGGCACATGATGTGTCTATGGAGACGAATAAAAATATTCAAATTGAACTGTATGCAAATAAACAAATCTACTTCATCATACTGAAAGTACAATATTGCTGAATCTTTATAGTTGATCGGTTCATTACGTAGTGTCTTTAATTGAACATCTCGAATTACAGTGCAAACCAATAATTACATAATTACTCCTATCATTACTGAATGATATCCATGATTTAATGTTGTATTGTATGCAAGGATCAATTCCTTGTATGAATATCACTCTTTGTGATATGCATAATAATCTAGAGCTGAATTACATTGCTGCTGATTGTACCAATGAAAACACACGAAAGGTTCCTTACAATACCAGTAAAGCGCAAGTTTCAGCCAGTTTCTGCACAGCCCTGTTGGTTCAGTGTGCTGTCGTGATTAAAGAACGATTCTTAAATTATGCATCATAAAAAAACATGCAAAAATATGCCGAAATTTTGCTTGCAAATAAGTAACAAGACATGACATCGGAACACTATATTTCCAGTTTGGTGCCCATTTATACTCTTTACACCTAAACAATTTTGGACAGTCTGCATATCACCCCAATTTGTGAGACAAAGATGAAGACTATCTCTTATGAAAAAATTATGCCGGAAAGGACAATAACAGAACAAATAAAAAAACTAATGTCATTGTGTCAATTTATGTTCTGGTGCCAGCCGGAAACTCTTTGATTCACTTCGTGTATCCTCTACCATTTAGAAGAAATGGTACTTGCCTGTGCAGAATAATAACCGGTCCTTTTGGAATTGCGGATGCTCTGTAGTAACTTTGGAATTCATTGACACTGCTAAGAGGAGATTTTTCAAAATCAAATTGTTTCAAGAATCACTATCAATGAACATTATCACGATTTCTCAGTGATCATTTAGATATTATCACTTAAGCCTATAAAAGAAATCAGATCAAAGAATCGTGGCCAACATATAAATAACTGATTGCAGTTAATAATAAAAACTATAGACTATAGATTAAGGGACCCATGCTTACTAACACCATGGATGACGAATGTCGTCGGATTTCCAAGCAGATCATCGATCTGCCAGAGTTGGGATATGAAAAGTGAAATGAGGACCTTGTTAAGAAACACATGCGGCCAAGTTGAAATATTAAAAAAAAAACAAAAACACTTCCAATATCGACCTTTTTGATCGCGTGTTTGTAGGGCAGGGGAGTCCAACAAAAGATGGTAATACACAATTCAATCAACAAAAGTGTTATGTTTTTCAAATACATTATCCTTGATGTGTATTATAATTATGGAAGAAAAGTCTTTTCTTGACATAGTTGCTATTCAAGTAATCTGATTTCACGAAAACAGTGGATAGAGCTAAGGTAGGCCACCGGAAATCACTTCTTTAATTTGACAATTATATTCATGAGGGAACCAAAATTTGTATGGAGAACTGAAAATATAATACATCGTTACTTATGGAGTATGAGGTGCTGATGATATTCAGTCAGTTCCTGTTTAGGTATCGATTGTTTGAATCCTTGAACTTATATTTCAATCTATAGTGAACAATACTGCTAAAAAGGCACGAGCATGTCACGCCCACAGCAAGTTTTCAGCTACTCCAATGGGGGCTCTAGCTGCAACGTTCCTCTTTCACAAGACACGCAAATAACAAGAGTCAGGAAAGTCTGTGACTGTATTACGGGGCTGAAATAGTAATCAAACAATGTAGAGTGCCTCGAAAATATTAATCAAACTATCTTTAACTGAAAAACTGTCAATGGAATTATTTTGTGTTGTGAAACTGGAGGAATAATCTAATCACCAAGAACAGCCCACAGCTCTTTCAAATTCTTGCAGCAAAATTTCTCTGCCAAACAGCCCAGGTGGTACATTCAGCACGCTAAGGTTAACACAAAACGTCACAGAACCAATGCATGTGCACTTGCCTTGATATTTAGGAAAGCACAGATGCAGTTCTCATATTGATGTGCACATCAAAAAATTGCAGCTAATTTTGTTTGTGCGGTGTGAGATCTACAAGGGAGTTTTTTTCCTCGGATTTTCAACATGGTTAGCAAAAGGAGTGGTGTCAAATACTGTGACCTTATCTTTCCAAATCATGGTTTAAAAAACAACTTTCTAGATAACTCTGGTTGTAAACTCATCCGAAACCAAAAATAACTAACAAACAAATATACTAATCGCAGTAACCACATGAGAATTTTACATTGTTGTATTGAAACAAACTGTGTGGGCCGGGGTGCTGAAGGGTGACGCCCTGGAAGGGCTTACAATACTCACCAATTTTCAAGCTGGGTATGAGTTGACTTGGCCGGAGAGAATACATATTTAATTTTTTGGCAGACGGTGATGGGGGGTATCTAAGCACCATAGGAATGTGCCACTGCAGAGGTTATTTCCCTTGACTTGCGATTTGGAATGGTGCATCGCAGGCATAGAGGCAACCATTTCTTTGGTTTGTGCTTTAATTAATCTAACTCGAATAAATTGTCAACAAAATTTTTGGTTTTTTATGACACCTGGGCTCAACAATTAGCTAAGGATTGCTTTCTTTTGAAAAGTTCCCATGCCATTCAAGATACCTCCTGTTACGTAGTTAGTTCCTTAGTTAGGAATACCCTCTGGAAGTTGTTGAAGGATTTGAAGTAAACTGCGCTGTTTGATGTCCTTGGTGTGATGATTGATTCCGATGTTACTCTTCAGGATCACACACTCTGTTATCTCAAAATCACCCTAATTAGCAACTTGTTGCTACGTTCTTGTAAGCTCTTTTTCCACACTACTTTCTTTTTCGCTGCACGGACCTCGCGCCACTCTCCCCAAGGGCAGGACGGAGGGGAAGGGGACGAGTAAACGTAAAAATGGAAGTTCATCTGCATGACGTAACCACGGCATGCAGATTAATGTGGAACTGGCTATTGGAGCAACACTAGTGGACGATGCGACACCATTCAACGCAATGGTGCAGGCGAAAAGCGATAGGGAGTTCAGCGATTAAGGAAAAAAAGTTTATCCTGGATACCAAGGACAGGACACGGAGACACAAAGGACTGTAGGAGTGGGGGGGAAGAAGTGGGATGAAAGAGGGAGAAGGAAGAGAGGAGAAAAGGGGAAAGAGAGACAAAACTCTATGCCCCGGTATACAGGAAAAGAGGAGAAAATACGGCACGAAATGAAAAACAAAACATAAACTGGCATAAAGGTGTGAAGGGGGAAATAAAAAGGGGGAAGAGAGAGGAGGAAAAGGGAGGGAAAAAGAGACGAGGGACAAGGAACGGAAAACGAAGGCAAACGGACGGAAAACTTTTTCTGTCTCCCCTACCAATAGTCACCTCGCAGGAGCTCGAGGGGTTTAAGTAGGTGATCGACAGCCAAAAACTATACTTCAGGCAAAAAGAGGTGTGGACGCACGCACGAGGCACATCAACGCCAACCTGCAACTTGTGAGGAACCCACACCAAGAACTAATACGACTATAACCCAACTCTTAACGTAGCTCTCTGACTCCAGTATTCTTTTTTTTTTTTATTTTTTAAATTGGGTAATTGTTGGAAAACTGATATTTATCACACAAGCATATTTGCTTGGCACATGCATGAATACTATTTGCACACACACTCTGCAGGTTGTCTCGGGCACTCTTACACCTATTGGCAACCGGCTCGGTATGCGGTGCCTGTGCAAGGCACCAGCTGCATTTTCTCACCAAACACACACACACACAACACCCCAATCTACGCACGATCTGAACGCGCCACAAACCGAAGCGTTTATAAGGTGAGCTTTGGACTTAATGAATACTTCTTGGAAAGTTCTCTCTCTTCCCTTTGAGCGTGTACCACAAACCACTAGTCTCTCCCCACACACACGATACTACCCTCCATCACCACAACACAAAACGACACAAAAACCACCCAACCCAACTAAACTACGCAGTCGAGCAAGTGACACACACCCACTTTAGTGAACCAAATAATTCCTGTACAGAGACGCAGAAAAACCGGAAAACCACCTATCTAGTTGTCACAAACCTTTGAGAGCGTGTTAAAAAAGATGTCCATAACAAGGAAGTCTGTGTTCTACAATTCTGTAGGCACACATCGCCACGCGATTGAAGAGTAATACACAGTTAGGACCGCACAAACAGACACTAGACACGCATGACTGACCCTAACCCACTATCTGTCAGACATCACTGCTGACGCTGACAGCACACCACATCACCCTACAGAAGCCAACGGACCATTCCGAGATGTCACACAAATTGAGACCCTACAGAATAGCCGCTACCACCATAGTCAACAACACAGCATCCGTATACCAACAACTCCAAGCCTCACTGACACTTACACTATTAAGCTTTCCACCACAAAAGACAACTCTCACTCACCACATTGCAGACCGGCTACCAACCATCTTCCCACTGCCCAGGCACCCAAATCACCACCATCAAGGTTTCTAAGGTTGTCTCACAAGACCGCACCAACCATCACCCACCACCACCATCCCCACACCACCACCATCACACCACCACCATCGCCACCACCACCACCACCCACCACCAACCACCATCACACCCACCAACCACCCACACACCATCCCCACACCACCAAACCCCACCGCCACACCAAACCCACCAGTCACCACCACCACCACCGCACCACATCACCACCACACCCAACCATCCACCACCACCACCATCACCACCCTCACCACCATCACCACCGCCACATCCACCACCACCACCATCACCACCGCCACCACATAACCACCACCCCCAACTCACGCACCGCACCAACCATCACCACCACGCCCACCATCACCATCCCCACCACCATCACCACCGCCACCACATCACCACCACCACCACCACCACCACCCACACCACACAACACCACCCAACCATCCACCACCACCGCACCACATCACCACCGCCACCACCATCACCACCGGGCACCAACACACTCCACACATGGCAACACCACACACACAGCACACACACCACCGCCACCACACATCACCACCGCCACACATATCACACATCACACGTGCACACACACACACACACACACACTTACTCATCACACATATCTCTCACACACACACACACACACACACACACACACACACACACAAGTCACACACACACACACGCATACACGCACAAACACACACGCGCAAACACACACAGATACACACACACACACAGACACACACACACACACACACACAGATACACACACACACACACACACAGATATACACACACACACACACAGATACACACACACACACACTCACTCACACATACACACACACACATATATACACACACACATACACAGACACACTCACACACATATATACACACACACACATACACAGACACACTCACTCACTCGCACACACACAGACTCACAGACCAGAGCAGCAATGGCCGGGGAAGAGTTCACCAGGGATCATATGGTAATTAGCAGCGCAGCTATGATCGTAGGTTACACAACTTCCGGTGCTATATATGTTGGGGTATGTTTCGGGTCTGTGTTGAGGAGTGATTGTCGCTAGATCGTGGCAAAAGGATGGCATTAAAGCATGCAAAAAGTTTAATTAGATAACAAGAAGGGCAAAGCCCATACAACTCACATGCTTGACCTTGACCTTTACATGACCTTGACCTTCATGTGACCTTCAAGGTCAATGTCAAACAACTAAACCTAGCAATGACATCATACACTAAGATGTGCTTTACACATTTTTCCTACCAAAATACATGTGGCGTTGACCCAAGGTCAAGGTCATCCAAGGTCATGCAACACAAAGCTGTTAATTCAAGACATAGGAGTGACCCTCCACCATGGAATGAGATGCTTTGTTCCTGGAACCATTCGGCGCTAGCACTGGAAATAGGTACAAGGGGTGTGGTTTGTCGATTTTGAGTTTTTGGTTGTTTCTGGTTCAGTAATCCTTTATCTACAATGTCAGCGAGTTTCATTTACCAAATCTGTCTCTAAATGCGTTTAAATACTTAATTTATGCAAGAGGGGTTTCAAAATAGATACTTCATTAAATATTCATAATTTAAAATGCTTGTATCTTAAAAACTACTCAACCGATTTCAATAATTTTTTCACCATTTCGCAGCTTTTTGGATCCTTTTTGTAAGAACTGATATCACTCTATGCATTCAAAACCTTCAATCTGATTGGTTCGCTTAACTATGGACCATGTGGGAGAGGGAAGGAACCAGCCAATCGGAGCGCAGCTTAGATTGAGCCTCGAGGTGTTAAATTATTGCACTTCTGCCTCCAAAGCGCCACGCTTCCCTGCCTATCGTGATTTTGACTCACTACTGCTGATTTTTCAACGGAAAACAAGCATACATGAAGGTATGTTCCCGTAAACTTGTAAATTTATAGTGTATTACTGATTTCTAGTGTCAGACTGATGTAAATCAACAGATCGAAATCACTTTCAGCAGCCACGGAGCCGATCTCAACCCGCAAGTTGAATTATTGCCGAAGATGAATGTGCAGACTTGAGAGAGTATTCAGCTCTCTGCTGTACATCTCGCATTGCTTGTTTGAGAAATCTTTGTATTAAATAAACAGTAATGATGTAATGACTTCAAATAGTTGGACTGGCTCTGAAACTACATATTGTATGTGATTGTTTTCAGGTCGAGGCCGCATCAACATTGCTTGTAAATAGTTTTGTATGTTTCTTTGAATAAAATACTTTGGAATCTAATAGCATCATCAGTTCCCATTGTGGCGTATAAATAGTTTAACAATCACTGTGCACCCCCACCCCCCCACCTCCATACTTTACTACACAAACATTTTAGTGTAATCTCATATCACATAGCATTTTGTTTTGTGTTTCTTGGACCTGTGCACATTAGCACTGATTTTAAAATTATTATGAATAGGTTTTTGATCAGTAAGCCATTGTGACAATTTAGCCGTGAACATACATTTTCGAGTATTTTCTGAAACAATGTTGACAATAAACTACTTTATGTTTCAAACTGAAAATTTGTGTGTTAGTTTTGTATGTTATGTTGTATGACTATGCCAAATTTCAAAGAAATGCATGCATGGTTACTAAGGAAACTGTTGTGCTGAAGTTTCAAAACTTTTACTTCAAATTTTTTCAGAAACACATTTCCGAGGGTAAGTATATTCAAATACCTGTAACTCGGAGACTAATTGTCCGATTTTCAAACGGTTTTCACCATTGTGATTGCCATTTAAAATACTTTCAGACAGAGTAAAAAACTAAAAATGGCCCAGGGAGACAAAGCGACTCATTCCGTGGTGGAGGGTCACAGGAAGCACAATGGTGCTTATTGGCACTGTCTACCATGAGATATGGTCACTTTTAGTGGTTCACTACCCCATTTTGGTCACATTTCATAAGGGTCAAAGTGACCTTGACCTTGATGATATGTGACCAAATGTGTCTCATGATGAAAGCTCAACATGTGCCCCACATAATTATTAAGTTTGAAACAGCAGACCTGCCTACACCCCCTAAGACCAATTTGGGAGATTCTGAAAAACAGGCCTGGGTCCGGGAGAGGAAGGGGGCTCAACCGAAACGTGATAGCGGGTGTGTGTGTGTGTGTGTAGATCGGCCCTATAGGAGCACTTCAAGGTCAGCCGAAACATGAGAGCAGGGGGGGGGGGGGGAGAAACGACCCTATAAGACCGCTTAGAACTTGTGAGAGCGGGGGGGGGGGGGGGGGGGGGGGGGGGGGATGGCCCTATAGGAGCGCTTAGAGATCGTCCGAAACATGAGAGCGGGAGGGTGGGGTTGGGTGGGTGGGTTTTTTTTCCACTGCTATTGAAATCAGGAAAATTCCAAGCCTAATTGGGAGGTCGGAAGATGCAGGCCTAAATCGGGAGTCTCCCGATTTTTTCGGGAGAGTAGGCAGGTCTGAAATAGTTATCTTCCATAGTTCAGGGTCAAGGTCACTTCAAAATATGTATACAATCCAACTTTAAAGAGCTCCTGTGACCTTGACCTTGAAGCAAGGTCAACCAAACTGGTATCAAAAGATAGGGCTTACTTTGCCCTATATACCACAAATAGGTCAGGTATCCAATCTCAAAAACTTCAGAGAAAATTGAGAAAATGTGAAAAATGGCTGTTTTTTAGACAACATTTATGGTACCTGCGACCTTGACCTTGAAGCAAGGTCAAGTCACTGTGTATGTTTTTGTACGCCTTGTCATCCTACACCATCATGCCAAATTGAGTGTTGATAGACTTAATAATAATAGTCTCCGAGAAAAATCCAACGTTAAAGTTTTTTACGGACGACAGGACGCCCGGATGCCTGGACGGACGACACGGGTGACCTAGTATGAAAGTATAACATGTGTACTACAATGTTATGAAGTTTGGAAGAGTTATCTTCCATAGTTCAGGGTCAAGGTCACTTCAAAATATGTATACAATCCAACTTTAAAGAGCTCCTGTGACCTTGAGCTTGAAGCAAGGTCAAGTAACTATGTATGTTTTTTGACGCCTTGTCATCCTACACCATCATGCCAAATTGGGTGTTGATAGACTCAATAGCCTCCGAGAAAAATCCAACGTTAACGTTTTTTACAGACGCCCGGACGGACGAAACGGGTGAGAACATAGACTTACTTTTGCTTCGCATACATGCGAGTCAAAAAACATTTTCAGCAAAAGAGATGTGTTGATTCATGTTGAATCTGGCCTCTTCTAAATACTTAAAAGATTTTTAAAAATTCAGGCCACCTACCAACCCTATTCTTAGGGGCCATGTGACCAGATCCACAACTTTTTTTTCTTTGGCCTTACATGGTGGCTTGACCAAACCTCTCAAGTTTTTTTCTTTTTCCACCCTCCCTTTCCTTGAAAGCCTTGATTGACCACTCAAAAAGCTGTATGTTCAAAGTTCTCAGTTTTACATGAATGGTCATAAGCTCACCGTATACTTCAAAACACTGCAACCAACACAGCCGATAAGATTTCTGCTCAGCCTTGCAAAGCTCAAGTTTTTCTCCATTGGGTTTAATCTATGGCTGGGTATAGCCCAGTACTGGGCCGAGTCCATAGCAGGCACACATGCAGAGGTGCCTGCCTACTAGAATGCACACTTGCCCTGTGTGTATGTGTGTAAAAGATCAAGACCTGGCTAAGGGTAAGCATGAGTGATTTTACACTGAGGCTCTGTGTGACCCAGATGATTTAGTGGTCTGGTTCCTTGTCTGGGTCACAGAGTTCCATCAAGTCCAGGCCAGTAGTGCCAAAGAAAGAGATTTCTGTACATTTTCATGCAAACCATTTTCACTTCTGCATGACTGTAAGGTGGCTGAGCATTACATTGATTTTGAATTCCAAAGTGAATGATTCTCCTCATTAATTGCTGTTGGTTACTCATTAACTGAATTAGAACTTAGATTGTAAAGCTCTTTGGGGCCAAAAAATTGTGACCGAAAGAATACAAAGTCGGGAGCTGTCATATATATTTTTGTACTGTTCAGAGATGTAACATATGTTTTCATACCAACCAGATCAAAACCCATTAAAATCTCATGCATTTGATTCTGTAATCTGCACTTGTCTTCACTTCCTAGTAAACAAGCTAGCACACAGCAAAAAATTGAAACATGCATTGATGCAAGAATGAAAATTACAAGATAGAACAGCACTTTGACCCAAGTTCTGCTTGAGGAAAGCAATTGAACATCCAGCAAATAAAGGGGCACAGATCATACTTCCATACAACCAAACCATTCAACAAGCACATTTTGTCTACAGGTAGCCTTGACTGACCAGAGATCAGGTGAGTTCAGTGACTTTTAGAGGGAGCACATAAAGTTGCCAGTCAGGGTTCAGTCAGCCTGGCGACCCCTGAACTTTGATTGGGACTACCCCAAACTGCAGCTGATAATCCACCCTACCCTGGCCTTTCCCTATCACCCCAGCCAGATTTCTGACCTCCCCCTGAGGGGCCTGACAGCCACCCAGACCAAACGTCAGCCAAGAGATCCTGGCAGCCAAAGGGGCCCAAAGAACCCCTCAGTGATAAGGGAGATACAGGGTTCAGACAGACAGCACACATGTGCTATTGGATGGGCCACCTGTTGCTAGCACAAATGTAGGCCTCACCCTAACTGACCTCAGCTACAGCTGTGTCTTGATGACCACCCACCACCAGGCCTTTGACCCCTCCTGGGGCATAGGCCACAAACAAGGGTTCTCCAGCCATCCCGGGCCTGAGCAATCTTTTCCAACTGTCCCCAAGAGTGGCCTGTTCTCTTGACATCAGCCGTCCAGGTCTCGGCGCCAACTGTTTCGAGGTCTACCTCTCTTTCTCTTCCCTTGCGGGTTCCATGAAAGGGACTGTCTGGTGGTGTTTGAGACCGGTTTACGTAATGTTGTCTTGATGAAGTGCTTTCTAAATGGCCTCTACATTACATGTGCTAGACCTTCACAAACCATACTTTTTCACTGTCACAATGATTCCTATGCTCACTGCTCATCTATTCAGAGGAACTTTTCTACTTGACAGTGAAATTTGTTTTCTTTTTCACAAGATTGCTTGTGATTGATTCAGGTTTGTCAAGCTTTTGAAAGTGTGTAGCAGTGAAATTGCCTCTACTGTTGTCAGCTAAACATTACATAGCTGGTGGTTCAGGTATATTTGTTTACATGGATGAGACATTGAAATATTGTGTAAACACAGCACATTGTCCATATAAGGCCTGGTGAAGATCAGAAAATAGGTTATAATCCTCTATCACCATGTTGGTGTCAAATTAGTGGAACATCATCATGCTTAATCGTTGACCAATCATTCATTAAACCAATAAAGAAAATTATTTCAAGATTGACAGAACTAGGAAATGCTTTTCAGATGTTGGGACTGGTTTACAAAGAGAAAACATTACATGAATGAAGAAATCAATTGTATTTTATCAAATTGAAATTGTTCAAACCGTAGATTGTTGATATATAACTGAAACATTCAAAACACATTTTTTCTCTAATTCCAGACAAATATTTAAGGTTTTTTTTTCTTTACTCTCTTTGCAATTAGCAGAAATAAAACCAAACACTAAAAAAGTCAAGCAACAAAAGCCAACAAAATAGCAGTTGTACAAAAGGCAAATAACACCACTTACCACTAAATATTTTTAGGGTGTGCTCAACTTGTACTCAGTCTGTCTTTAGTTCTAGGCTACAGTGTGAAGGTGAACGTCGTCCACACCACTGCTCAGTCACCAGCTGGAAACCTCTTAAGTACAAACAGCTATGTGTTGCCTCTCCAAATCATCAGCATTCCCTCACCCTCAGTCTTTTCAGCAACTTCTGCCACCTGTGATGTCACAATTACCACGCTCACCTGGACAATTTGTAGTCAGACAAATTTTGTAGTCCCCTGCAAAAAGTGCAACAATGGCCAATATATTCAACGTCACCTTCCTTTCATCTGGTCTTAAGGCATAGTGTTGTCTTCAACCTCTTCCTCGAAAGGATAATGACTGATGCCCTAGCAGACCACGAAGGATCAATCAGCATCTGTGGCAGAAAGATCACCAACTTACGTTTTGCTGATGACATTGATGGATTAGCAGGAAGTGAAGAGGAGCTGACTAGTCTTGTCGAGCACCTGGACAAGACCTCACAGGCATATGGTATGGAGATCAGCACTGAGAAGACCAAGGTGATGACGAACAACCCTCGGGGCTTCAAAATGGAAATCAAAGTGAAGGGCCAAAAACTGGAAGCTGTGAACAACTTCAAATACCTGGGATCTATTGTGGCTGAAGAAGGGTCCAAACCAGAGATACTGTCCAGGATAGCACAAACAACAGCAGCATTGGCAAAGTTGAAGCCAATATGGCGTGACAGAAATATCACTCTCGCGTTGAAGACCAGGCTCATGCACACACTGGCCATCTCCGTATTCTTGTATGCATGCGAGTCCTGGACACTCACATCTGAACTACAGAGACAGATACAAGCCCTGGAAATGAGATGCTACCGCAAGATTCTGAACATCTCATATAAAGACCATGTCACGAATGAGGAAGTCAGCAGCAGGATCAGGAGAGCATTTGGACAGTACGAAGACCTGGTCTCAATCGTGAAAAGCAGAAAGCTGAAGTGGTACAGTCACGTGTCAAGAGGGAGTGAGTGGGCTGGCCAAGACCATCCTGCAAGGTACCGTACCAGGTGGGAGAAGGAGAGGCAGGCAGAGAAAGAGGTGGGAAGACAACATCAGAGAGTGGACAGGCTTGACCTTTGCTGACTTACAGCGAGCCACAGAGGATAGAGATCAATGGAGGAAGATTGTCCGAAAGTCATCAGAAGTCATCAGTCATCATCTCAGGGTTAAGAGACTGAACTGAACTGAACTGAACTGTTGTCTTCCACAAGGAAAGTAAAGAGATAAGCTGATGAGGGCCTAGTATGGGAGATCATCACTTTGATTCTATACTTCATGCCATCTAGCGCCTTAGCGACAATTTTAAAGTTATCTAGGACTGCAGCAAAGAAGATAAACTTTGGAGAAAAGCTTACAGTTACAATACCAAACCACTCAATGAAAAATCCCAGTTTTGCACCCACCATGTGCCTTTAGCTGTACAAAAACACAATCCCTCACTGCTAACTTTCACCTTTAGTCACATGAAACATGTAATGATGTAGGAAAACTCCTCTGTAATGTTGGGGAAGGTCAATGCTGACGAACAGCATGCAAACTGAAGATCATGTCTCAAAATGATGTGGACAAAGCACCATATCACAGCACTCATGTTGTGAAGATCCAGGCATCTGTAGCGCACACTGATAATGCAATAAAAAAACTGCCACCTCTCCATAAGCACCTTAGAAGGCGTGCACCCATCACATGATACACTCTAAGTGGCAAGAGTCTCCTTTCCTCTGCAGTGCACTTTGCAAGCTGTAGTTCCTGCCAGCTTGCTTCAGCAGTGTTCCATCAATAACATTTCAAAAGTGGGGGATAATCATCCTTTGTTTCACATCATGTTTCTCAAAATAGTTTTCCAAAAGAAATACTGCGATGTGAGTCAGTTTATTCTGCAAGTGGTTTATTTCTTTCATCTATTCAATTTTTCTTTTTGTCATGAATGCTTTAAGTTTAACTAGTTTAAGATAAAGACACTATCCTATCTTTCCACCCTATCCTGTTTGTTCCATGCAAAAGATTGTTCATAAGCTAAATAGTTTTATTCTAGGTTATCTTCTGTCACTTCTGTAGCTCACTTCCTCAGTCCATAGAGAGCTTGTTTCATGTTGTCAAAACAAGTATTAAACAACAAAACATTTATTCTTAAATTAATAAATGATATTTGTTTCAAAAGATCTAATTCCCCTGAAGGAGCACAGTGAGTCTATTCTGAAGTTCACATAGCACGATGTATCATGAATGACAGACTGCTGTCGCTGAAGAAACCTCACCATTGGAGAAATGCACCCCCAAAAATTTCATTGCACAATTCAAAGTTCCCAGCACTAGAGTCCAAATTCAAAACAACAAATGAAAGACAGGGGAAACAAACAAATCAGGATTAATAGAATTCAACCAAATAATGCTTTGCAGGTTCAATATATGCAGGGTTACGCTGTAACAAAACACTGATTGGATTTTCTCAAGACACTTTTCAGTGCAACAAAAACTCACCAAATCATAAAGCAATTTTCTCAGCCACTCATTGAAAAGTTCCATAATGAATTCCATTGCCTGAAAAAGGCCAACAGTAGCTCTAGCACCCCCCAAAATGAACAAACAAACAAATAAATAAATAAATAAAAAATAAATCAAAATAGATTTAAAGAGCAGTCAAGAAATACAAGTCTCTTCCATTCCCAAGCTCAAACACACACATCAGAGGCAGACTGTACATTGGAGCATGACAAAAGGATGCATAGGCACTGCTCATCATACAGCGCAGGTGTCAAAAGATGCGGGGTGACAACCGTTCCAGATGCACCTACCATGGTGCGGTGCATCACCAAGGCAACAGGAAGAGACCCCAGTCAACAACCAAGCTCTGGTCTGGGTGACCGGCTGGCAAAAAGGAAGGGAGACAACTCAGTCACCAGTCCATAGCAGATGAGTTGATGTTACCAAAACCTGTGTTAGTGTGCCAGTGAGACATCCACCAGTGGCAGATGGGCATGGAATGAGTACAGGTGAGAAAACTGGGTGAGAGAATCAGGATCCTGGGGGTTAGTGGCAATCCTGTCATTGGCATCCCCCCCCCCCCCCAACTTCCCCTGGCAATTGCATGTGGGGTTTAGTGGCATCTCATCTGCTTCTAAAAGCTCATCTTTTGACAGAGGTAGGTAAAAAAGTGATTTTAAGAGGGAGGTAATCATTATATATGAGCAATTCTAAAAAGGTGGCAAGAAAAGTGTGACATTAGACCTAATTAGTAAAAATCATCAGATTTGACTGAAATCAGCATATAATGTTAGAACAAACTGTATTTTATCATAAATTATGAATAAAAAGATAGTTTGCTATTTTGTGTGTGTGTATGTGAGCGTTAAAGTGGAAAAAGGTGAATGTTGACTAGTCACCCATGTCATAAAAAAACACAAATATCTGTTATTACCAAAAATGTCACACTAACTATTCTTACTATATTAGATGTCATTCCTAATGCAATAACATCCTGTAAAACAATTATATTAAAAAAAACAATTGAATTTGGTAATTATAAAGCATTTGTAATGTCATCGGTGACTAGTCAACATATCCGTTTGTACACTTTCTCAGTAATTACAAAAAACAAGCAATACAGACACCAACTACTGTTTGTGTACTAAAAATGACAACATTTATTCACTGTAGCAAAGGTACAGCTTAAAATTCCCATTTTGCAGCAATTTAATTCAAGAAATCAATTTTGTGTCATCAGTGACAAGTCAACACAGGAAACCGATGTTTGCTTCGGCGGCCGACGTTCAGGTCGGAAACAGTCGAAGTACGGTTCGGCCGTTTCCGCCCACCACTTCCGCCAGTCGAAGTACGGTTCGGCTGCCAGAGCCTAGCTGACAGACAGGCCGTTATTTCGAAGCTTTCCATTGGTTTTTCTTCTTAGGTTTTAAGGCAGCCAGGTTTGCACTGGCCTCTGATTTCTACCTCGTGTGCCTTCGGTAATTATTCTTCGGTACCGGAAACATTTGCAACGTAAAGCCGGGAAATGAAGCTTCGATGCGATACCAAACATGTGGCGTTCTTTGGAAGGAAGATGCTGAAACTAAGCTTTCAAATCTGTGCATTTTGGCTTCCTGGTTAGTACTTTGTTGTCTCGGCACTCATCCACAAATGATGACACAACATACAAAACCTCTTACCTCTTCGTTTGCGCTCCATTTTACCTCGTGTTGTTCGGTCAGCACTTCCGGCATATGTGTTAGAACGAAATTATGGATCGGGAACAGAAAAGTTTCGAAGAAAATTCATCTTTTTTCGCTTTTGTTGATTCGGCACATTATGACGGAAATTTGACGCTAAACTTTCACATCCTACAACTCCTTAAAAAACGCATTGATAAATTTTCTGAGAATTATGACGATATTATTGATAACTTTACACCAATCCTGGATCCAATCCAATAAACCACGCCGAAAATAGTTGATCTTATCGTACACTGAAAAATTCGTCTGCAATGACACGACGCCATGACAAGGCAAAAGCGGATTTTGAAGCCAAATAAAATCAGAATAGGTTGGTAACATTCAGTTCTAGTTGCTGGCAGTTGAGCATTAACTATTTTCTTGTCTAAAAACCACCAGATGTTAGAACAAAAATGTGGGGTTCAAGAGAAAACGGAATCCTTTTCCTCTTGGTGAAAAATGTCACGTTTGGTAATGGCGGTTTTTCACGTTTCTCTTTAAATACATGCGGACCATTCACACACAAAAGCAACAATCGGAACAGATTTATTACATGTATATCTTTAATCTTTTCTCTACAATATGATATAAACGTAACATCATAAAAAGTTTGTAGTTTTGGTGTTATTTACACTCTACTGGACAACCATGCGCCATTGCCACCTTTTTAGAATTGCTCATATTTAAAAAGGTTTATTACTAGAGCAATTTCTATACTTGAAAAACTTTTGTGTCTTTTGACTATTTAAATGAACAGTGACTGACAAGCTCACATGAACACGAATACAAATGAAATGAATTTCAGTTTCACATTCTAAAGCTATTGCAACAAGCAGCTAAATCTAATCCTCAACTATCAACAATTCCTCAGCAACATAATTACGGGTGATCAAAAGTTGTTTTGTTAGCTACATCATGAAATTTACTACTAGTCCACAAAAATGTTTGTTAGCCATCCTTCCACACAGAAATGAGTCGAAAGCAAATGTACATTTCCCAATAAATTTACTCAGAAAACAGTAAATTTACAGGAACAAAACAGAATCCAGTTTTAAAAATCTAACTAGCTAGATGACTATATATATACTGTACAGTACTCAGTAGTCATCAAAACATGATCCCACTTATTAAAAAAAATACTAGAACGTCAGGCTAATAACTCTGCAGTTTCATCTAGTCCAAGGAAATTTTTACTTGCCTGGGGCAAGTGGGTGAGGGGATTAAAACACTCCTGAGAACTATCTTGAATGCTTCTTGTTCCCTCCACAGGCACATTCTTGAACATTCCAAAGAGACAAATACCAAGGTTTAGGAATTCAGCAGAAGTGTCCATTCTGCCCAATCAATTACCATCCTACAATGCTGCCAACTTCTGACCACATGCATGCCAAACTCAAGTCCCTGTTTTCACGGTCAATCAGTCCAGCAGAGTGGTCAGTATGGCCTACTGAAGTCACCACTGCTGACATTCTCCTCACACCAAACACAGATTACTTCAATCATTGAACTTTCTGTAACTGTTTCCAAGTCAAGCACAAGCTCCCCCATGGAACAATTTAGGTATGAAATTAATGAATCCACAAAATCCACCATAACCATAAGAAAATTAAACATTCAAACCAAGTTTTGGTTCACTTACATAAAATTACTATAAAGTAACCAAACATTATTTATGACATGCATTCAACAGCAAAAATTAATGAGAATACATGTATGGAAGGAAGGAGATGAATAAATAAGTTGCAAACAGAGAAGGGAGAGACAAAGAGTATGGACTCTTCATAAACGTCACCAATGCAATGATAAGATTGATACTACAGTGAATATTAATGTTACAACACTATACAGTGAGTAATGAGATAGTGCTCAATATAGTGATACATGTATTAGCCAATATTGCAACCTTACCGCTCAGTTAACAATATTTTAGTAAACATGGTTGCAGAGGAAACTGACCTTTCTTCTCTTTTCTTTCATGACCAATAATTGCTATGGTATCCTCCTCTGTTGTCCTCAGGTAAGGCCAACAAATAGGATACAGTACACTCCCAATAGTATTCCTTGTCTTCAACTCAGAGTCAACTCATAACAGGGGGGGATTTAAATAGATGGTGGATGTCAGGCTAGGGACAAGTCTATAATCTCCCAGGAAACATAATTTCATTCAATGGGGGAACTATGAGCAACTCAGAAGGAGTTAGAAGCAGCACTTCACAAGCAACAAAGATGATGATGATGATGATGATGATGATGATGATGATGATGATGATGATGATGAAGATGTTGATGATGATGATTCTACAAACATGTTATGAGAAAATTGGGTATTTATAGAACAAGGAGCTGCCAACTACAAGGAGACCGATTCCCAAAGAGACGCACCAAGCACCAGGGCCGAATGCCAAGACTAATCACCTGCTAAATTAGCAGGGCAAGGAGCCCTATCCATGTGTACACAGTAAACCCTTGGCAATTGTCTGTGATTTTCTGTGAGATACTTCCTGCTCGCAGCTGCCCAACCCTCCTTTACTAACAAAGCTCCTCACTGCAGTTGCTGTGCAGTAATGGGAAACTGTGGACTGGCTTTTAAAATTATGGTCAATCACTCAAAGGGTATTGTGACTCTCTGCCTAAGGAGTAAGAATGATGATGATGTAGCAGATACGACATTCAGATAAGAGGTTGCAAAAGTCGCCTGTAGAAAAAATTTCCTATGTTTTGAGCTAAACATTTGATGGAGTTTGCAGACATCAATTACATATGGCCTTAATACATTGACTCATTTGGAGAGGCAAGCAATAAAGTAAAAGTTTTATATCGATTTTCTCATCACTTGTACTTAAGTCTCTGTTTACAATGAAAAAGGATAGCTCTTGGGCATACAGCTGATGGAAATAAATAGATGCCATTATAATAGATCATTCCCCAAGCAACCAAAGCTGAAGTCCACAGTCCTGATTCCCAGCATCACACTTCTAGTCATGATGGGTTGACTTCAGCATTCAGGGATCCATCACCAACAGGGTGTTGCACCATCAGTCAAGTAATTAGGGCCCTATCTGATGGGACCAAGTCCTACAAATGTCTCCACTGCAACAAGTCTTCATCTACTCTTCGTCCTATACTGCATCGCCCATGTCACGTGTCGACTGCACTGGTGTTTCTTTTCAAGTTCTTGTTCTTCAGGGTACTAATGCAATAATATTACATTTTCGACACACAATAAATGCCTCTGTGTTCGCCTGCGAATGAAAGTAACTAATTATTGAGAAATAAGTAATAAAATTCCGAATGGGGTAAAACTAAAAGGTATAAGAAACCGTCGTAAGCACAGAGACTGAGAGTGAGAGAGCATGCCGAGTCTGACGGCACGTCATCATGACATTGTGCCCATGATGGTGCAAAGACATTCAGTTCCAAGTTGGAATACCCCTTGAATAATATCCATGACATAAACAAAAGGGCCTAGCATGCATGCCACAATGAACAATCGATAGCTTTTTTGTCAGCGTGTGCTGTTCTCTGTGCTTCCGGCAACGTAGACACCAAACAACGTTCGAGCAATACGTACGTGAAGATCGGGCAGACATGTGAGCGTGACAAGTAGCGATGACGAAATGCCTTCATTCACAAAGATGCGCGGCAGAAGCAACAACTCAGCTTGAGCACACACGTGTTGACTCACCAGATATGTTTTCCTGCGTATCCGATAGGATTATCACGGCAGTTGGCGCTGAAAACGGAAAAGGTCGACGCGAGATCACACCACCAATCTACCATACACAAATCTCCATAGATCGGAGTATCTTTCATACCATTGAAATGATTGGTCAATGACTACCGCCTTTCAATGTCATAAACTCTTTAAAAGTTTTATATCAAACAGGTCTTTTGTAGTATTAAAAATATTGATAAAAGTGAAAAACAAATTTCCTTTACTACCTTGTTAACAAATATTAGAAATGAGCGATGAAAATCTAATCAGTTGAATAATAAGGGAGCACCTCACGTGGTCTGCAGAGAATCGCTTTCCAGTTGGCTTTTCATCTTTGCGTCGCCCGCTGATTTAGTGAGTATTGGGAAGAAAATTATCGTCAGACTCTATTGTTTGCTTTTATTGAATACGATTTTACTCTTTCTATGGGGTAATTGTGAAATTATTGTTATTTTTATTGCAGTTCTCTGTGCGTGATTTTCTACCGGTAGACATGTGCCGATTCTCAATCTCATGCGCCATATCATCATGGCGGCCTTTTCTTCGAGAAATCGCCTGTGACATTTCTTACGCCCTCCCCTTTTTCGTGAGACTGAAGGAAACTAAGCTCCATTTTCCACGTAAAAACTGTCTGTACTCTATAATGTGGATTTAGTACCATTTGACGTTTTTTATTCCCTCTCTCTAGCAGTACAGTTCGTAACTGGCCTCTGAACGACTGAAGTCTGACTGAGACTTCTTAGCCTTAGCTTATAGCCTTAGGTTGCATTGTCTCCCATTATATTTTTTCTCTACTGAAGTGAATTTCAGCCATATATTTGGATATGGTCAGTCACAGAGTTGCATTGGCACATATTTGACCAGATGATGAAGTGATAACAGAATGTGATAGTTTATACAGAAATAAATCGTAGTACTGTAGTCGGTGTAGAACTAGAAGCTCGAAGCGTCGCGCGAGATCTCCCCGTTTCCGACTAATTACTAATCACTTCTCGTTGAAAATATTTCAGCATTCTGTTTAGCATTTAATGGGACAGGCATTCAAC
Source organism: Theodoxus fluviatilis (assembly GCA_034096865.1). Taxonomy (NCBI): domain Eukaryota; kingdom Metazoa; phylum Mollusca; class Gastropoda; order Cycloneritida; family Neritidae; genus Theodoxus; species Theodoxus fluviatilis. The sequence goes on along the minus strand of JAWQFJ010003153.1, from coordinate 48,886 downwards.
TATATTGATCATTGATTATCTTCGCTATGAACATTGCAAACAAATACGCTGATGTTTTATGTTATTTTTAAAAAGTGGCTAGACCGAAACTGCGGGAAATCTCGCGTGCGAAAGAGAGATTTCCATCAGCTTCGGACTAGCCATCTTTTTTCGCATAAAGATTTTCATTTCAGCGTAAGTGGTTGCAATTATTGAGACATATATTCACCTATCTATAGGTTATTGCTATGAACGGTAGCCGATTTGCTTTTCAATTGTCAATTCGAGTCCCAACACGCCTCGTCACGCACTTGGTTTGCGCTTACCGTAGTCACGCACTTGATTTGCTTTTTAGTGTGGTCACGCACTCGGGTTGCTCATACTCTTATCTATTGTTGTGGGTTTTTTCCACGAGAAATGGCCTTACATAGCCCACCAAGGCTGATCGGCCGTCCATCCAAGTGCTTGGATTGTGTAATGCTGCCAGCCAAGTCAGCAGAGCCCCATCCCCCTCCACTCCCACCACCAATAAAAAATGGTAGCCTAAAAATAAAATAAAATAAATATTTTATTTTATTTTATTTTAAAGAGGCCAGATAGAATATAAATTAACATTTCTCTTTAGCTGAAAACACTTTTTCTTTTCAATAACTTGAAAGACCCTGAATGCTCATACCACCCAGAAGATGGGACGACACAGTTTGTTGCCTACCATCAGTTTTTGACTCACATGCGAAGCAAAAGTGAGTCTATGTACTGAGCCGTGTCGTCCGTCCGTCCGTCCGTCCGTCCGTCCGGGCGGGCGTCCGTCCGTCCGTCCGTAAAAAACTTAAACGTTGGATTTTTCTCGGAGACTATTAAGTCTATCAACACCAAATGTGGCATGATGGTGTATGATGACAAGGCCTCAAAAAATATACATAGTGACTTGACCTTGCTTCAAGGTCAAGGTCACAGGAGCCATAAATGTGGTCTCAAAAACAGTCATTTTTCACATTTTCCCAATTTTCTCCCACGTTATTGAGAATGGCGACCTTAGCTACAAGTGGTATATAGGTCAAAGCAAGCCCTATCTTTTGATACTAGTTTGGTTGACCTTGCTTCAAGGTCAAGGTCACAGGAGCTCTTCAAAGTTGGATTGTATACATATTTTGAAGTGACCTTGACCCTGAACTATGGAAGATAACTGTTTCAAACTTAATAATTATGTGGGGCACATGTTATACTTTCATCATGAGACACATTTGGTCACATATCATCAAGGTCAAGGTCACTTTGACCCTTATGAAATGTGACCAAAATGGGGTAGTGAACCACTAAAAGTGACTATATCTCATGGTAGAAAGTGCCAATAAGCACCATTGTGCTTCCTATGTCTTGAATTAACAGCTTTGTGTTGCATGACCTTGGATGACCTTGACCTTGGGTCAAGGTCACATGTATTTTGGTAGGAAAAATGTGTAAAGCATTTCTTTGTGTATGATGTCAATGGTAGGTTTAGTTGTTTGACCTTGACCTTGAAGGTCACCTGAAGGTCAAGGTCATATGAAGGTCAAGGTCAAGCATGTGAGTCGTATGGGCTTTGCCCTTCTTGTTTACATTATTGGAAAATAGCGGGGGGGGGTGTCAGGTACCTGTAACCACGTCTTTTTTTCTTATTCATGCATGCATGTAGTATTTGGGGATGGATGCTTCATAGGAATTCATTTGTAATAGAATGCATAAAGTTGGTATTGAATAAAATGAGATCTGAGATTTTCTCGACATTTGTCAGTTTTACAGTACACATATCCATACACACACAGTCTTAGTCATTTAATCTCCAGCTTCCCATAATTAACATGGAAATTGGCGGAAAATGTCGTATGCTGAGTTCGGGGTAAGAAATGACCCACCGCGTCTCCCAATGCGATTCATCAGGGGTGAATAACTAGGGACACAGTGACTTGATTTGCTTTTGTGCTTACTGGCCTTATTTGGCATACAAAGGCTGATAGGCCGTAAAACACCATCAATCCAATCCAATCGTATGCTGAATCTTATGTAACTCACTACCTGTTCTCATCAAGCATTGTTCCTTCCTGTGAAGAAACCTGCCCAACCTCATATCAGATTTTGTCTTTTGGGTGAATGTTTAAATTGAAAGCAAAGTAGGAAGGGGGATTGCACTTGTCAAAAGCCAGTAGACGATTTAAACAACTTTAATGGGGAAGTATACAGAATAGATGTAATGGCATAAGACTTGGAGTTGGACACTTAATTTGTTAATCATTTAATGGAATCTTATACTTGATGAGTTTGACAGTAGCCTGATTCCTCTTCTGTATCAAAGGAGACATGTGACCGGAGCCAGTCCATGCCCCCACGGCTGTGGAGCTTTCAGGGCCAGCTCCTGTAACTCTGTCGGGGGGTGGCTTGATTTCCCATCTGTTTCATAGTATATTATATATGTGAAACTGAAGTTAACAAATAATGATCACAAAAATCGCTGGGAGGTGTTGGAATCTCATGTTTAGTGTGGAAACCGTAGCCCTTCATCAGCGATCTTTGTGATCATTATTTGTTTTGTCTTCTGGAATCTGGCGGTCCATCTTTTACCTACCTGAAGTTAACTTAGATGAACCGCATTTGTTTTCAGCTCTGAACTAGTCCACAATGGCAGATACTGAAGCAGTCAACGTCCCTGATGAGAGCACGGAAGCCCAAGAGGACCCAGAGACAGATCCTGTAGATGCCGTCCTTGCTGAGGAGTCCGGACTCGGGGATGATGGGGAGGGCCAGGAAGGAGAGGAGGCAGATGGAGACGGACAGGAGGAAGCTGGCGAAGGCGGGGAGGAAGATGGCGAAAAGAAGGAAGATGGAGAGGATGGTGACAAGGGCGAGAAAAAAGAACGCATCCTGATGGACCCGTCCAAAGGATTCCTGGAGAACGAACAGGACAAGATGATTGGAGGTGAGTGGCCACTTTCTGGTTTGCTGTAACTGCAGTCCACTGAGCACCCAGCTCCAAATTGTGAAGTGCTGATGACTGGTGAGCAGTGTGGTCCAGTAAGCAGCTTGCCAGCTCTGGGGGAGCAGTCCTGGTGCCAACCATTGTTGATGCATATGGAGCTGCTCATTGCAAATTCTTCATATGTACAGTTTGTGTGTTTGATAATAAAAAATTATTATCATACATGACTATTGAGTAATTTGCAGATTCATTTTTGCGGAATCATTACTCCAATGTGGCTAGCTTCAGAGAACGACTGGCCTCGCAGAAGTTGGGTTCTTGGTATGCAATTTGTCAGTAAATTAAAACCTACAGAAGGTGAGTGTGATTTATTTTTCCTTTTTCTCTACAGCCAGCTGGAGTTACAGGATAAAATTGCTTGCAATGAACTACAAGACAAGAGAAATGAACCATGAAAACATTGAAAAGCTTGTCAACATTTCCCAGAATGCTGCCATGTACTACAAATTTGGGTAAGAAATGCATCTCCTTATTGCTCTCTGTGTATGTGTCTGCATACACACATGTGCACGTCCATGATACTGGCAAATGCATGTGTGACAGGCAGGTGGAACATTAAATATCCACCCAAGTACAAAATTTTTCAATATAGTTTAGTTATGTCCTTGCCCTATCTTATCATGTGATTTAAGACAGAAAAACTTGTGAGGATTTTCCACAATGATCAAAATAAAATGTGCACCGACTGCCATGATGTAAGTTACATGGTTTCCATCTTTTGACTCTATTGTCTCAATTTGTGACAGTTGCACTTTATTTCCACCTTGAGTGTTTGCGAATGACCCAGATGTGTCATTTGATGGGGGAAAATCTAAGTTTGTTGTGTATTTATTATGACATAAAAATTGTGTTTACATGGAAAACGTAACTTACGCAAAACAAGCACCTTCAATCTTTGCTGTTAAAAAATTATAGCAAATTTTTCTAAAGTTTGAATAAATATGAAAGTAAATAAGGAAAGTGATTCAGATCATATAACCTTGATGTTTTAGCACTATAAATACACACGTGTACATTTCAAACAGCAGCTAGATATTGTGTAAGTTACAAGGAAACCAAACCAAAGATGGTCATTGTTGGCCACTTCAACTCAGCTTTATGGAACTATAAGCATTGATTACACACAATACATTACAAACAGGATAAGACCAACAAAAAAAAAATCCCCACACAAGAACTGAACCATTTCACTTTTTATTGAAAAAGCAAGCGCCGATCAAAGCGAGGTTCAGGAAGAACTTCTTCAATCTCACTTCGTGACTGGGGGAACTCGGCATTGGTATCTGGGTAAGTATAGCCCTTGCCAGCATCATCTGTGCGCAGGTAGGCCACAATCAATCTCCCGTCTTCCAGCACCTTTGTGACGACTGCGACGTACACCTTCCCCTTGGCTCTGATCCCACTTTCTGGCAAGACCAGGGCCCGTATTCACAACGGCTATTTATCGACGATTTATTTTAACCCCGATTTATCTCTAAACTCAGACGATTCCAACTGCCTGTTCCGCTCTCCCTTGGCTGGAAACCAGTATATATAACAAAGCGCAACCTAGAATCCTCTGACGAGCGTACCTTATCTAACCGATCAAGATAACGCGGGGCTAGGGGATAAATCGAGTGTTAAAAAGATAAATCGCCGTTGTGAATACGGGCCCAGGGCCCGAAGGAAAACCCCAGGTGCTCTGTAGAAATAGAGAAAGAAAAAAGTCATAAAGCAAGACAAAAACGGGAATATGATCAATGAACACCTTTTTTAGAGTTTACGTTGGTACTACAAGGGTCAAATTAATTTGATATTCTAACCACATAGATACTTGAATCAAAAATAAGACCAAAAGAAGCAGAAAACTAACATGTGTGAGATGCCTGCAAGTTGCTCTGGTGCCAGAGTGCCACCTTGGTCTAGAAGATGGGTCTGCAACAACATATCAAATTTGGTCAAATTGTAAACTGAAAACATGAAGACAAGTTTATACACTTCCATTAACATTCCTTCTTATGAAAGACTAATGGTATTAAAAAATAGGTTGGGCTATCACAAAGTTAATTCACAAACTCAAGTTTTCCCTCCATACTGTCCCAGTAGACAACCTTAGGTATATGACCTTTTCTCCCTCGAAAAAAGATTTGCATAAATCTTCCCCACCATGGCCACCAGCACAAGCCAATGAAAAGGCTCCATCCATAGTGTCACGTCCAGCTAAAGGGAGGCAACTCTCCCTGTTTCCTGAACCTGCGCGTGGAGCTGTGATGTGGCCATGTACCCGTCACTTTTTGACGTTTTCGTGGACTACACGGTTGTGCGTCCACTGCTCTCTCAGTTCGGATTCATTTTGGACTGTTAACCCTCTGGACGCCATTAATTTTTCACGGATTTTACTCCCTGCAGCCAGTTATTTTCTGGATGTGCCCCAAAACCGAGACCCCCCTTCTGTTTAAAAATATACAATTATTTTATTATTTGCTATAGAGGCAAACTTTTTGGAGGAAAGATGGAAAATTGAATGCTCTCTCTGATAGACACACTGAAATTTATGTCCATGCAATACAATATGATTTAAAAATAAACTGAGACAACACAAATTAAAAAACGTGTCGAGTGACAGGCTGCCACTGACTCACTCGAGAATAAATTCCCGCATCGCTTCCTTTCTTCACCCTCACTTGACCAGCGTAGCGATTCGTTTTGTCGATCATCAAGTCAACGACTTTATTAGTTGAAATAGAGATAAAAAGCATCCGATTTAGATACCTCATCGGGCACATGTTGAGGAGAGTCCATGCGCGAATTTAGAAGTTACCGATCGAGGTAGACACGTTGCTGCGCGATTTCAATTGCGCACGCTGGCTCAGAAATGATTGAGTTTGATTCTGATGAAGAGCGAATCTTTGAAATATTGTTCGATTCTGACTCGGAAGAAGAATTCCATGGCTTCACAGAGGAAGATTTGGTTGAGTTTGCCACAGCAACCTAGAGTGGTCACACGCAGACGGAATCTTAGACTGCGCTGGTTCAACTTCGATTTTGTCATCGGAGTCACTGTCTGCGGCAAACTCGACCAAATCTTCCTCTGTGAAGCCATGGAATTCTTCTTCCGAGTCCGAATCGAACAATATTTCGAAGATTCGCTCTTCATCAGGATCGAGCTGAGTCATTTCTGGGCCAGCGTGCGCGATCGAAATCGAGCGGCAGCGTGTCTACCTCGATCAGTAACTTAAAAATTCGATCTAAATTCGCGCACGTGCAGTGAAACAATATGGCGACTATTATTATGAAAGCGAGGCTCTTCTGTGCAGTCTCCATGCGTAGAGAGCTCTCACAATCCCAAGATTCATAGCAAACAGCGCCAGATTCAAACATGCCTATCAGTTTGTCGACTATAACCGCCGACGGCTGTGAGGGGAGGTAACTACTTCGGCGGTTATGACCGCCGACGGTGCGCAGAGGGTTAAGGCAAGACACGGGTCGAAAAGTTGGGAAAATTTCATATCTGGACGTTTTAAGATAACATCAGTTTTGAGTAGTTCAAACACTCGCAAATGCGCCCCCACGTGTTTTTTTCGACCTGTCAATCGAAAATTATTTGAATAAAATGGCTTTTAAAACCATCACTCCTTGTAAAAAAAACCCTTAAAAACGTCATTGATGCATCATATTTTATTACTTTTGGAACAATTATAACTTTGGATCTATTCTACGAAGAGGTTCACGCCCGGTACCGTTGGAAAGCTTGTCTTTTCGATCGAGCACAGCAAGGGAAATAACTCCACCAACTATAGTGGTCTATTTTTGACTCGCATGCGAAGCAAAAGTGAGTCTATGTACTCACCCTTTTCGTCCGTCCGGGCGTCCGAAAACTTTAACGTTGGATTTATCTCGGAGACTATTAAGTCTATCAATACCAAATGTGGCATGATGGTGTATGATGACAAGGCCTCAAAAAACATACATAGTGTCTTAACCTTGCTTCAAGGTCAAGGTCGCAGGGGCCATAAATGTTGTCTAAAAAACAGTCATTTTTCACATTTTCTCAATTTTCTCTGATGTTTGTGAGATTGGATACCTGACCTATATGTGACCCATTTCTGGAAACCAGTCTTAACCCATTAGACACTATGACGGTATACACAAAAAGGTCCTGAAAACCTGAGCCTTTTTCAGAAAAACTGAAGAAGTCGGGTTCGTTTACAAAAAATTTATTAACTCCACTTGTAACAATCACAGAGACACAAAATAAGTATTGTCTTAAAGCTGACATCCATTGCTACAAGCTCATACAATCAAATACAACACACTACAAGTCAAAATTTAGGAAATTTTTTTTTTAATTAGAAAATAGTGCAAAAACGGACACATTCACCTTGATTTTCAGTTCAAAATTATGGTTTTTAGAAAGAAAACCTCCCAAATAAGCTCAAAACAGACTCTTAATGGATAATTTACTCATTTAGCTATCTGCTGAAACAAAATGCAAAGTCCTAAATCAATTTGTTCATGAGATACAGCAAATATGGTACATGACATGAAATCGCAAAAAAAAAATTTTTTTTTACATGATCACAAAGTAATTTTCACCATGCCTTTTTTCACTCAGATAAAGGTAAACATGAAGCACATGCATGACATGACAGATAATATAAAGAGAAAAGGTGCAAGACATGCATTTGCAAGTGATAAAGTCTTTCAAAAATAGGCATGCATTAATTAGCAAGTGATAAAGTCTTTCAAAAATAGGCATGCATTAGCAAGTGATAAAGTCTTTCAAAAATCATGATTTTTTTACATTACTTGGAGCTGGCAGGAGGTGGATTCCTCTGTCTCTCTCTCTCTCTCTCTCTCTCAGCATATCGATTTGTCTCTGTCACAAGTCGTTTTCCCACATCGCGTGTGTGAAGATCAGAGAGAAGACATGAAGAGGCTTTGCGTCCGAGGGGATGCCAATCTTCACTCCTTGAGCGCGTCGAAAGGCGTGTCGTGTGCGAGAACGAAAATTTTCTGTCTGCCACGATCCTTGGAAGCCTAGAAACTCTTCCTCCGACGATTCCTCCTCCAACATCTCACGCATCCACTGGTCCTATTGAAGCGGATCTTCCGGCGCATCGACATCGTCGAAATCAGAATTAAAATCGGCATCAATGTCGCTTCCTTCGCACTTATCCGATGCGGAATCGGCGATGACGCGAAAAAAGTCAGAACGTCAGTCGAAATCTCGACAAAAATCACCACAACACAGCTAAAACTTGTCCGATTTCGATCAAACTTTCACTAGCGTAGTGCGCAGTCACTCTGCTTCCCAGCAGGCATTGCGATAAGTCGGCCATTACCGTTGCTAATTTTAGATCTCGACGTAAACACCGCGAGGGTAAGATGAGACGCGTGCGTCGCTCCCGAAGCGAAGGGGGGATGCAACGTGCGCGTTCCATCCGAAGCGAGTGGGTTAACTCGCAATCATCGAAACAGCGCTACACAGCTCTGAAGGTGGTGGGGGTCTGCCTGTGCGAAATTGAGGTTTTCGGTTCATTGCATTCTCTAAAAATTAATATATAAAATGGTATAAGTTTTATGTCTTAAAAATGTATTTAAGTGCATTAAAAAATTAATTAAAGTTATAATTGTGATAATTTAGAGCATTTTTTTATTTGCCAAAATCGACCAATTTTGACCCTGCAAAACAACACGTAACCCTTGCAGAACCTCAACACATGGTCTTTCGCGCGCTTTCTTTCGTTTCTTCTGCTGTGCAAAAAATCAAGATGATTGGATAATTCTAAGACCCTGTTGCTAAGGAGAATGTGTGAGGATTGCATGCCAAACTTTGAGGTCTGTTTTCTCAAAACAAGTCGCGACTGAGTTTTTAACTTCAACTCGTTATAACTTCCACAATTTTTGAGCTACCAGGTTCGTTTTGGTGTCAAATTAATCAGGAAACTCTGTAGAATTCAAAAATATAAATATCTCAAAAATGATAAAATCCACCTTAAGACTGGTTTGGTGGTGCGGGGTCACATATATGGTATATAGGGCAAAGTAATCCCTATCTTTTGATACCAGTTTGGTTGACCTTGCTTCAAGGTCAAGGTCACAGGAGCTCTTCAAAGTTGGATTGTATACATATTTTGAAGTGACCCTGACCCTGAACTATGGAAGATAACTGTTTCAACTTAATAATTATGTGGGGCACATGTTATACTTTCATCATGAGACACATTTGGACACATATCAAGGTCAAGGTCACTTTGACCCTTATGAAATGTGACCAAAATGGGGTAGTGAACCACTAAAAGTGACCATATCTCATGGTAGAAAGTGCCAATAAGCACCATTGTGCTTCCTATGTCTTGAATTAACAGCATAAACATGGCTGCCGCTTCAACGCTAATTCTGTTAGTTTGTTTCGCACCAAATCGAATAAATTCGACTTCAATTAATAAAAATCAGAGAATGCCCATGATAAATAAACTTGACATTATGCAGCGATCGAAAAATCTTGGGTGAAGAGAGCAGCTTGCGGCTGCACGCATCTCGAAAATACTTTGTGGTCAAGGTGAAGGTCGAAAGTCTAGTTCTACTCCGTCAACGCCTGCGTTGACAGTGCAATCGCGATCGCTGCCTCCTCGTCCCTCCACCTCAACTGCCTCGATTCCGGAAGAAACTTCAAACACATCGGCATCAAGGAGGAAGATACAGATGATGCAGGCAGAAGCGAAGCAGCTGATTGAAACCGATCAAAAGTGGGTCATCGTGCACTTAGATCAGCTAAGTGAACTGATGAAGGATGTTCTTTGCCCGAACTGTTTTCTGTCTGGTCTCACCATCAGCATACCATATGATGAAAACAATGGCTTAGCCAGCAAACTTTGCTTGAAATGTGGAGCCTGTAATGCCAGAAGAATGAAGAAAGCTGATGTGGCAGCCTCTGTTCAGGCATAGCAACAGCGCCTACACTATGTGGCTTCATGCCTTCAACTCAAGGCATCAGAAGAGGAGGCTTCAGGAGAAAGAAGAAGGGGAAACCTATGGTACTGGAATGGCAGACTGACTTGTTGTTGACTCATTCACAGCAAGTGTCTCCCTGAAGTTGCCTTTATTGACTTTGGCATTTCCTGTGTAGTAGTAGGGCTGATCCTTTCCTGTTGAGCATGAACTTTTCCATCCCTGCATTATTTGTACTGGGGACTGACTCACTGCACAAAAACACAAAAAAACTGGAAACTGTAAGTTCAGTTTCATTTTTAGCATGTGTAGTGCTGCTGGATGAATGTATGAATAAATGAAACAAGTTTTAGCCATGATGGATAGTTTTAGTAGGACTTATGCATGACTAAAAGTTGTTTTTGTCATTTTCTCAAAATGTTTTTTCCCCGTAGAGTTCAAATCAATTAATTACTAAAACTCATCACAGGATGATGATGATGACTTGTAATTTTGCAGGTTTGTTACATGTATAATAATTTATGAACATAACAGACATTTTTTTTCCTGTGAACTGATTATTTGGCCGGATATAATTTTTTGACTCACATGCAAAGCAAAACTAAAAGTGAATCTATGTTAACCCTTACGCTGCTGAGTATTTTTAGCAATGCGTCATTGCTCTGTGCTGACTTATCCCCCAGAATTTACTCCAAAAACGGTCACCGTCTTTGAAGTCAATTTTCATATTCTTCTTCACCTCTGATTAAAAAATGCAAAGAATAAAAGTTGTAGCCGAGAGAATTCTGTACACAGTGGTATGCAGCACTTGAATGAAATTTATCATAATACCTGCGTTTTATTCTCAAAATAAAATAAAACAACAACAAAACAGACCAATGAAATGCCTTTACACTAACTTTATTATCTAATCATAACCTCCAGCAATTATCAGGCTTGATTTCTGATAGGTTACCTAGTAAAAAGGACAAAAAAGGCCTCAAATCCTTACATGCACCTCAAAAGTCACCACGTACTTGCTGTGATCATGGAGTAGGGGTGTGGTTGGGAGTGGGGAAGACGCTGATCACAGTGCCTAAAAACAATCACTCTAACCTTGTTGAAAGCAAACGATTTTCATGAGGAATTATAAGCATAACTATTTACTCATCCACAAAATGACACCAATGGAATATCTACATGTTACTACAGGTACAATGACATACTAATAAAAATGGCTGAAACTGGAAAATCACACACACACGCACACACACACAGCTTCTACCCAAGGCAACATGCAGTGTCCATAGCAGGTTGAAAACTATATAGGAAATTTAGCAAAAATCTCTACAGCAGGTTTAAAATCTCCAATCTCGAAACCATGAGTGAGGCGCGAGTTGGTCGACTGGATGGGCTGCGAAATATTGCGACGCATACCTGATTGTTTGTTCGGTCATTAGTCCAAATACATCGTCATCGAAGAAGTAAGCGAAAATCTTGTTGGCATCGTCGCTCTCAGTGTGAACAAGTAGGCCAGACGTCTGACAGAAGGGAGAAAGCTAAGCATCTTCGAAAGCCTGCTGTCGGAAAGAGCGTGATGCGCTTCCGGATGCACGTCTTGAAGTTGATCTACTTGACGATGCTCGCTCCGATGCACGGTAACGGTTCGAACTTCGACATCTTCCCGCGATCGGAATCGCTGCAATTCTGCTTCTGCCTCGGCAACATCATCTAGATTGAAAGGCTCGAACTCTTTGTCTGAATCCTCGCCAAACAAAAGCTCTATTACACGCTCATCGATGTCTTCTGACAAAACTTGACGCAAAACAAACATCAAACTTCGGAGCGAATTTACTCGAAAACTTTGTAGAGATCGCCCATACAAACTGCACATGCGCAGAAAGCTCGGGATGTCCGCTTTCCTGCTGTGGTATTTATAGATAGTTGGTGTCATTTGCAAGGGAGATAACCGCGTTCAAACTAACCCACCCTCAGCGATCGAGTGCGGGCGGGATCTCCCGCCGTCCGCACACAGCGGTGAAACCAAGCTCGGCGGGAATTCCCGCCGGCCACACGCTAAGGGTTAAGGGCGTCCGGGCGTCTGTACAAACTTTAACGTTGGATTTTTCTCGGACACTATTAACCCATTGCTTACGCAGCGCAAGGACGTGTTGCGATAACGTCAACACCCGTTGGCTACGTAGCGCAAGTACGTGTTGCGGTCGCCGTAATGCATTTTTCCTATCTCCGTGTCTGTTTCAAGGGAAGTAAATCGTACAGCTCTTTATTCTCTGTCCAGTGTGTGTTCGCTGGAGTTACCTTTTCTTTAGTATAGTCCCCGTGAGAAAGCTAGATGTAGTAGAAGCTACGCTCACCCTACGTCGGGTTTATGCACTTGTCGACATGGCGTCGTTGTCGAAAGGTGATCGATCGATGATGGAAATTACGAAGTATTAGAAGTGTGGATGGAAGAAGGGTCTGATATTGAAGATCTAGGTGGATATTGGACTTTTGAAGAAGATCTTTATGATTCTGATGCGGAAATAGTCCCAGTCAACGAGAATGAAGCGGTGGCTGACAGCAAAGACGAATCGATTTCGTGGCTGAAAGCGAAAACGAATTGACTTCGTCGCCGTCACGTCAGAAAGTGAGGAAGAGATAGAAACGGTTTTTACAGCAGACACAGACATCGATTCGGATGCAGAGGATGCCGAAAACCTTCACTACTCCTCCAATGAACTGTACCACACTAAAGAGGACTATGCTCAGTAGGGCGCCTTCTTTCTCTCAGGTCATTTGAGACTTTTCTTCTATTCAAACAGAGACAGATTGCAGTGAGTAAGTGTATATTTTCTGATTTCCCCTCTCTGACTTGCTAAAAAAATTCATTTTCAAGCATTTTTTTATCCTGTAGTCAATCATTCATCAATATAGTTTGATGTGGAAATACTGATTTCAGAACTGTTGTGCAAAATTTATCTCTTGACTATTATTACAATACATTAGGCCAAAAAAAAAAATTGGTGTGGTTAAGGTAACATAGCCAAAAAAAATAGGGTAGGTAGGTCGGCAATAACTTTTTTTTTTTTAATAACTTTTTATTTCTCGTGGAAACCAAATTAAACCTACTCGACTTGGAAATAAGTGTGCGAACAGACAGAGGATATTCCCTTTGAACAATTTTGACTTAACTTCTCTTGGAATTATGTAAAGAAAAGCATTGACTTACCAGTGAAGATATGGCCAGACCTGGGTACCCCAAATTTTGCCTCAGCGTACTCACTGGTTCAGATATGTGTATTTTTTAAAAACTGTGCGTATTTTTTGCGCGGACCAACAATTTCAAAAATGCAGCTTTTGATTTGCAAACAAAGAGGCAATGCAAGTGAAGAGTTATCTCCCCCTTGACCGCTGCATCCCGCAGCGCGCCTGAACTGATTTTGGCCTCTTTGCTCTATGTATTTTCACTTGGGAATCATTCTCGTTTATGAACACTGCTGCAGTTTCCCGAAATCTCATATTCTACGAGAGAGAGAGAGAGAGAGAGAGAGAGAGAGAGAGAGAGAGAGAGAGAGTGACAGAGAGAGAGACAGAGACAGATAGAGAGAGAGAGAGACAGAGACTTAGAGAGAGACAGAGAGAGAGAGACAGACAGACAGAGAGAGAGACAGACAGAGAGACAGAGACTTAGAGAGAGAGAGAGAGACAGAGAGAGAGACAGAGACAGACAGAGAGACAGAGACAGACAGAGAGAGAGAGACAGACAGACAGACAGACAGACAGAGAGAGAGACAGAGACTTAGAGAGACACAGAGAGAGAGAGAGAGAGAGAGAGAGAGAGAGAGAGAGACAGAGAGAGAGACAGAGAGAGAGAGACAGAGAGAGAGAGAGAGACAGAGAGAGAGAGAGAGACAGAGAGAGAGAGAGAGACAGAGACTTAGAGAGAGAGAGACAGAGAGAGAGAGAGAGAGACAGAGAGAGAGACAGAGAGAGAGGAGAGAGAGAGAGACAGAGAGAGAGACAGAGAGAGAGGGAGAGAGAGAGAGACAGAGAGGCGGGCTCAGGTATCCTCCCTGCAAATGTTTTTTTAAGATTGCTTGACCCACTTCTTACCCCAGCATTCTGTAGCTAAACTAAACAGCCCTCTGGGAACACCATGCAGTCACAACAGTGTTGTCAACCCATATTACACAAATGTCCGATGAAGAGCTCTTGTGAAAACAAAACTCGAAGAGTGGGAGACTGCTTCCAGCAGCAGGAAAAGTAAATTGTGGATCAAAACTTCACGGGGGAAAAAAAAACCTTTTGATTTCACCATTGTCGTATTTTTCGATTTCACGATTGTCCTATTTTTCCACACAAGTCGTAGTAGTCGTATTTTCAATAGTTTGGCGTAAAAAATACGCCAAAATCGTATAGGTAAACAGGTCTGTATGGCTGATATGAGATTGTCTGTCCTGCTAGTGTCAGTATCATGTGACCAACCATCGGTGCCCCTAACGTGAACCAGATGTAATTGAAATGCATAATGAACTTGTGAGCACTGCATGTTGATCATCCTCTTCATCTTCCTCACTCTCGGCTTGAAAAACTTCACATTTGAAATGTATCGCCTTCAGTTCAAAAACGTGTCCCCGACCTCTCCAACAGTCAAACCCCAAGCCAACTCAAACCCATCCCCATCTGCTTTGCACGTGGTCACATCACCAGAGCTGCCAAGTGCTACGATTTAGGCGTAGCATGCTACGATTTCGCCGTGCTTGCTACGATGCTATGATCGTCAGGGAAAAACTACGATTTTTCAAAGCCTGGAACTGAACTTTTGACCGTCACGAAGAACCCCCCCCCCCCCCCCACCCCCCACCCCACACACACACCCCGCTTTATGCTGGCGGTTCAGCGCTGAGCGTCGAACTGAACTTTTGACCGTCACGTAGAACCCCCCCCCCCCCCCCCCTCCCCAGCTTCACGTCGGCGGCTCAGCACTCAGGGACTTGACAGCCCAGCCCTCAACCCACAACTTTGATATTTAAAAAAACTTCAACATTTTCAATAAAAAGATGTAGGGTCGGCGCCCCAGAATAGGGTAGGTCGGGTTACCGTAACCACACCATATTTTTTTTTTTGGCCTTAGGTGTAAAAAAAAAAAAAATCAAAATTGCATGTACCTGGTGTTAAAAAACAAATTTCCCCAATTTTCTTACTGCATATTGTAACTATCCAGCACTTCAGCTAGAAAGTGCAAATGATTATCTTTCTTGTGGTACCAACCATTAAACAGTTATTCTAAATTTGGACTTTGTGTGATTTTTTGAAAACTTGCAAAAACACTGCGTACACAGGTAAAGTTCCTAATGCTATCCCTGCGTAAGCAATGAGTTAAGTCTATCAACACCCAATTTGGCATGATGGTGTATGATGACAAGGCGTACAAAAACATACATAGTGATTTGACCTTGCTTCAAGGTCAAGGTCGCAGGGGCCGTCTAAAAAACAGCCATTTTTCAAATTTTCCCAATTTTGGACTGAAGTTTTTGAGATTGGATACCTGGCCTATATATGGTTTATAGGGCAAAGTAATCCCTATCTTTTGATACCAGTTTGATTGACCTTGCTTCAAGGTCAAGGTTACAGGAGCTCTTTAAAGTTGGATTGTATACATATTTTTTTAAGAGACCTTGACCCTGAACTATGTAAGATTACTCTTCCAAATTTCATAACATTGTAGTACACATGTTATACTTTCATACTATGTCATCCGTGTCGTCCGTTGGGACGTCTGGGCGTCCTGTAATCCTTAAAAAACTTTAACGTTGGATTTTTCTAGGAGACTATTAAGTCTATCAACACCCAATTTGGCATGATGGTGTAGGATGACAAGGCCTCTCAAAAAATACATAGTGACTTGACCTTGCTTCAAGGTCAAGGTCACAGGAGCTCTTTAAATTTGGATTGTATACATATTTTGAAGTGACCTTGACCCTGAACTATGGAAGATAACTTCTAAACTTCGTAGCATTGTAGTACACATGTTATACTTTCATCATGAGACACATTTGGTCACATATCATCAAGGTCACCGTTTGTCCGGGCGTCCGTCATCCGTAAAAACCTTTCACGTTGGAATTTTCTCGGAGACTATTAAGTCTATCAACACCCACTTTTCATGATGGTGTAGGATGACAAGGCCTCACAAAACATACACAGTAACTTGACCTTGCTTCAAGGTCAAGGTCACAGGAACTCTTTAAAGTTGGATTGTATACATATTTTGAAGTGACCTTGACCCTGAACTATGGAAGATAACTCTTCCAAACTTCATAACATTGTCGTACATATCTCATGGTAGAAAGTGCCAATAAGCACCATTGTGCTTCCTATGTCTTGAATTAACAGCTTTGTGTTGCATGACCTTGGATGGCCTTGACCTTGGGTCAAGGTCACATGTATTTTGGTAGGAAAAATGTGTGAAGCAGTTCTTAATGTAGTATGATGTCATTGCTAGGTTTAGTTGTTTGACCTTGAAGGTCACCTGAAGGTCAAGGTCATGTCAAGGTCAAGCATGTGAGTCGTATGGGCTTTGCCCTTCTTGTTTCTCAAGGAGTGAAAAACACACAAATGTTTACCATTTAAAATTTGACCCCCAAAATCAGGATTTGAATAAAGACTATAAACTGCACACCAAAATATTGTTCATTCAATTTCAAGCATTTTGTGTTTTTATTTTATGTGTATATGTAATGGTTCATCAGCAATCTCAAAGTTAATCAAAGGTGTGCATGTTGCTCAATTTGCTCGTGTTTTAGCACCACTGGCAGCCCATAACATCATCGTTTTAGCACCACTGTAGGGGTTAAGACTTTAGGAATAATAATTTTGTGAGGGCAACCAGCATTTTCCGCCATTTTGCCAGTATCATGGACGTGCACATCTCCTTATTGCTCTCTGTGTATGTGTGTCTGCATACACACATACAAATGCATGCATAGGGTTGGTTGTTGGGATACTGATTTCAAGACTAAATGTTTGTGCTGTTTTGTGCCATTGCTCCTGATCCGCTCCTGATCCGCTTGGTAGTCGGCTTCTTAATGTGCTCATAAATTCATGCAAGAGAATTCCAAATGGCAAGATTTTGTTATAGCAGGAATGGGCTGGGGGTGGGAGGTGTTGTCCAAAATCCCTGTCTGATAGTGTGCCTGGGGCAGTGCATCAAGCAGCTCTCTCTATGTGTGGTACTTTCACAAGGCAGTGCATCAAGCAGCTCTCTCTATGTGTGGTACTTTCACAAGGCAGTGCATCAAGCAGCTCTCTCTATGTGTGGTACTTTCACAAGGCAGTGCATCAAGCAGCTCTCTCTATGTGTGGTACTTTCACAAGGCAGTGCATCAAGCAGCTCTCTCTATGTGTGGTACTTTCACAAGGCAGTGCATCAAGCAGCTCTCTCTATGTGTGGTACTTTCACAAGGCAGTGCATCAAGCAGCTCTCTCTATGAGTGGTACTTTCACAAGGCAGTGCATCAAGCAGCTCTCTCTATGTGTGGTACTTTCACAAGGCAGTGCATCAAGCAGCTCTCTCTATGTGTGGTACTTTCACAAGGCAGTGCATCAAGCAGCTCTCTCTATGTGTGGTACTTTCACAAGGCAGTGCATCAAGCAGCTCTCTCTATGTGTGGTACTTTCACAAGGCAGTGCATCAAGCAGCTCTCTCTATGTGTGGTACTTTCACAAGGCAGTGCATCAAGCAGCTCTCTCTATGTGTGGTACTTTCTCGCCTGCTACTATATGATTGACTCTCCCTTTCGTGTGGGTTTCTCTCTTCATTGCACATGAGCATCTTGTAGAGTTTCGTGCTCTTGTAAATGTATGATCGTCTTGTGTTTTCACAAGGGTTTCTTTCTCTTGAAATTGTATGAATGTCTTGTATTTTCACTGGGGTTTTTTCTTTTGCAAATGTATTTTCTTGTATTTTTGCAAGAGTTTCTGTCCTTTGCAAGTGTAAGAATGTCTTGTACTTTCACCGATTTCTTTTTCTCTTGTAAATGAATGAATAAATGTCTTTTATTTTCATGTTTCTTTCTCTTGCAAGTGCAAGAATGTTTTGTATTTTCACTGATTTCTTTTTTTTCTTGCAAATGTATGGATGTCTTTCTTTCTTTCTGTAAGGAAACTGGAGCTGATGCTGGCCTCCCAGGTGACAGGGCAGCTGGCTATGGAGAAGATTTTGAAGATGAACATCCCTAGCAAGCCCCTGTCACTCTACCTCATGCGCAAGCATGAGGATCATGAGGAAGTTGGTAAGTAGGATAGCTTTTGCTGCATGATTAACCCAGACCTGCCTACTCTCCCGAAAAAAATTGGGAGACTCCCGAATTAGGCCTGCATCTTCCGACCTCCCGATTAGGCTTTGAATTCTCTCGATTTCAATTGCAGTGAAACACACCCCACCCACCCCGCTCTCACGTTTCGGCTGATCTCTGAGCGCTCCTATAAGGCCATCTCTCCTCCTCCTCCCCGCCCCCGCTCTCACAATTCGGTTGAGTTCTAAGCGGCCTCATAGGGTCGTTCTCCGCTCCTCCCCCCCCCCCCCCCCCCCCCCCTTAATCACGTTTCGGTTGAGCCCCCTTCCCCCCCCCCCTCCCGACCCAGGCCTGTTTTTCAGAATCTCCCGAATTGGCCTTAGGGGGGGTGCGCAGGTCTGTTAACCCCATATGGTTAAGGGACAAAGTTTTCGACAGAATTTTCCATTCTGCAGTTGCTCTGACCCTGAAATATATATACCTGCATTCCGTTCATCTCAACCCCAGCAGACAACTTCCGCGGTTCTCTAAAGGAAAAGTTCAGAGTAGTTTGGCCCTGTAACACTTCTTGGGTTAATTTAAAGGCATGAACATAAGTTATTCATATTTGTTGTTTGCCTGTTATTTTTGTATATTTGATTCCAGGTTGTGTTTTTTGACTCACATGCGAAGCAAAAGTGAGTCTATGTACTCGTCCGTCCGGGCGTCCGAAAACTTTAACGTTGGATTTTTCTCAGAGACTATTAAGTCTATCAATACCAAATGTGGCATGATGGTGTATGATGACAAGGCCTCAAAAAACATACATAGGGACTTGTCCTTGCTTCAAGGTCAAGGTCGCAGGGGCCAAAAATGTTGTCTAAAAAAGTCATTTTTCACATTTTCTTAATTTTCTCTGAAGTTTTTAAGATTGGATACCTGACCCATATATGGTATATAGGGCAAAGTAATCCCTATCTTTTGATACCAGTTTGGTTGACCTTGCTTCAAGGTCACTGGAGCTCTTCAAAGTTGGATTGTATACATATTTTGAAGTGACCTTGACCCTCTACTATGGAAGATAACTGTTTCAAACTTAATAATTATGTGGGGCACATGTTATACTTTCATCATGAGACACATTTGGTCACATATCATCAAGGTCAAGGTCACTTTGATCCTTATGAAATGTGACCAAAATGGGGTAGTGAACCACTAAAAGTGAGCATATCTCATGGTAGAAAGTGCCAATAAGCACCATTGTGCTTCCTATGTCTTGAATTAACAGCTTTGTATTGCATGACCTTGGATGACCTTGACCTTGGGTCAAGGTCACGTGTATTTTGGTAGGAAAAGTGTTTAAAGCATTTCTTAGTGTATGATGTCATTGGTAGGTTTAGTTGTTTGACCTTGACCCTGAAGGTCATATAAAGGTCAAGGTCAAGCATGTGAGTCGTATGGGCTTTGCCCTTTTTGTTTCTTGATTGTAATTTAGATTTTTTTTTACTCACATGCGAAGCAAAAGTGAGTCTATGTACTCAGCCGTGTCGTCCGTCCGTCCGTAAAAAACTTAAACGTTGGATTTTTCTCGGAGACTATTAAGTCTATCAACACCAAATGTGGCATGATGGTGTATGATGACAAGGCCTCAAAAAACATACATAGTGAATTGACCTTGCGTCAAGGTCACAGGAGCCATAAATGTGGTCTCAAAAACAGTCATTTTTTTTCACATTTTCCCAATTTTCTCCCACGTTATTGAGAATGGCGACCTTAGCTACAAGTGGTATATAGGTCAAAGCAAGCCCTATCTTTTGATACCAGTTTGGTTGACCTTGCTTCAAGGTCACAGGTGCTCTTCAAAGTTGGATTGTATACATATTTTGAAGTGACCTTGACCCTGAACTATGGAAGATAACTGTTTCAAACTTCATAATTATGTGGGGCACATGTTATACTTTCATCATGAGACACATTTGTTCACATATCATCAAGGTCAAGGTCACTTTGACCCTTATGAAATGTGACCAAAATGGGGTAGTGAACCACTAAAAGTGACTATATCTCATGGTAGAAAGTGCCAATAAGCACCATTGTGCTTCCTATGTCTTGAATTACCAGCTTTGTGTTTCATGACCTTGGATGACCTTGACCTTGGGTCAAGGTCACGTGTATTTTGGTAGGGAAAATGTGTAAAGCATTTCTTTGTGTATGATGTCATTGGTAGGTTTAGTTGTTTGACCTTGACCTTGGAGATCACCTGAAGGTCAAGGTCATATAAAGGTCAAAATCAAGCATGTGAGTCGTATGGGCTTTGCCCTTCTTGTTTTTTAAGGGATGGGGTGGGGTTGGTATGATCCATACACGCATATTCTTGGAAATTAATAAGTCTCCAGTCAAAGATTCTGTTTATAAAAGGGCAAAACCAGTGTATGATTCTTGACAAAGGCCATTGAGTTGGGTTTGGATTTTGTCCTTATCCTCTAGTATGGAACCTGCAAATTGCTTTGTTATTCCAAGTTGTTGCATTTGTTTCCCAGCTTTCATGAAGCTTTTGCCTCGAGCTTCTCACCAAATACACTTCCCCAAAGGCCAGACTTCTGAGCAATTAGGTAAGTGTGGTATTTACCTTGTTACAACATCCCAAGCATCTAGTGTGTAAAATGGATGAAAGCTACTTATCCTGCAAGAGAGGCCTTTAGCCTCACATCTCCAACATTTGTAGTAAATGAATTCAAAGGAAGAGAAAGCTTGCTTAGCATCAATAACGTTATAGTTGGAACACGACCTCCATAGCTTGTAATGGATATTGCTATGTGATAGAAGGGGAAATGAATCAAAGTACCACTAAGCTCTTTCCACCATGACTTGAGTGTGGGGTAGGGAGTGGCTGGTCCTGTCAGCATCGGGTGCCCTTGATGCTGGAGGCAAGCTGTGGTGGGGTTGTACTGCTGCCTTGTGTCCCTTGACGCTGCCATGCCTCTTGTTCCCCACTAGCCAGGCGGTGGGCCTCGGCCGCTCAGTCTGGGCACTCATCGGCTCGAGCAGCTTCCTCTTAAAAGACCAGGATTGTTTTTTCCAGGAGGGAATGCCCAGAATAGATCTGTGTACATAAGCAACATTCCCGAAGGCACCTCTGATGAACTGCTTCAAGTGTTATTCCCCTGCTCGGTTAGCATCACGAAGCCTGAGGATAAAGAGGCAGGGTAAGTGAGGTGCAGGAGGGGAGGAAGTTTGTCTTCTCTCCCCCAGTTGGGACTGGCATCTCCATGTCCATTCCCCATCGCTGGCACTCTGCCTCCTGGGGATGGTGGGAGACTGCTCTGTGATGACCTGTACAACAGTTCACTTTGCCACGCAAATGCATACATGCCCGTTGGTAGTCATGTACCATGCCTGCCTTACACACATTGTGTCTCCTCTTCATTTCTTGACTGTCGGTGGACGTGTGCTTGAGAGGTCAGCAAGCTGGGTTTTGCCGTGCTGGTGGATGTGGCTGAGAGTTGACCCTTGCTGCATGAAGGTAGCACTGTGATGGTGCCGCTGCGGTGACACTGGGACTGGCTAGTTAGCCGTGTCCCTCACAGAGCTGCTCTGTCACTCACCCTTGAAGCCGTGCAGCTGACGGTGGGAGCAAACATCCCAGGGCGCTCGGACACACAACTCGCTGCTTGACCCGAGTTTTGAACTGCAGTCAAGATGGAGGAGTGCAGTAGACTGGCAGACACAGCATCACAGAGGCTCTGAGCACATGGCTTCAAGCAATGTGGCTTCCTGCACCTGATGGACTTGATGAAGACGCAGTGTGAACTGTGGGGACAAGTGCTGGACTTGGTGTCCCGTTTCCACTTCAGTGTGCCTTCCCAGTGGACACGAGTTGTTTTGTGAGTGTGGAGAGGAAGGGGCAATAAAGTAATGCACACAACCCCCCCTCTCCTTTCTTGGCAGCTGAAAGTGAAGTCGCTTCAGCAGAATTTTGCCATTGGCAAAATACACAGTACTTCAAGATTTTCCCCCCTTGTTTTTCTTCTGTGCACATGTTTGTTTTTGAGGGTGAGGCAAATGTGGTAACGTGCAAAACGAATTGTACATAACTGATCTTGGAGATGGATATTTAAGTTTGAATGGTTTACAACTTTTACACTTAAATATCAGATGGAATGTTCTTTTGAAATATTGTGAAGAAGTGAACTATAATATTTGTATAAATTATTGTGTGACTGCCGTTTTCATGCAATGCTATTGCTTTATCTTTACAGCCATGCCTTTTTTCAGCTCTCGATAAATAATCTGATATGTCACCATGATGATCAGTTTGAAAGTCATTTAATTACCAGGTCATTGAAAATCTCAGAAGTGTATATTTTGACTGTGGAACTGTATTTTATTAGCCAAGAGATGTTTCAGTGAATGTGAAATATGTTGAATGCTGGATCTTTGCTCTCCAAGAAGACTAAGGACAAGAGATCCATGCATTGACAGCCTCTCCCTTTGCTGCAATAAGAATGAAGGACAAGAGATCCATGCATTGACAGCCTCTCCCTTTGCTGCAATAAGAATGAAGGACAAGAGATCCATGCATTGACAGCCTCTCCCTTTGCTGCAATAAGAATGAAGGACAAGAGATCCATGCATTGACAGCCTCTCCCTTTGCTGTAATAAGAATGAAAGAAGCTAAAGCTGGCTGCTTGATTTTAATCAAGCTAATGGGCAAATTCATTTTTTTTTGTTTGGTTGCTGGTAAATCAGTCGGTTACCCAGCCAGTTCATAATATATGCCTAATGATGTGACCAGGGGGTAATTGTGTGTGGTTTGAGCATCCATCAGTGGGTGGAAAGTCTCAATATAAAAAAAGCACCTTTACCCTCACCTTTTATTGATTTGTTCACACAAAGATTTATGTTATCTATCAGCTGATGACAGGACTGCCCCCTCAAACTTTCAAATCACTGACGACTCTCTTATATGGTGTAGACTCTGGAGCTTAATGCTAGTGTTTCTTGGATCAGGCACAAACACACCAAGTTCATGCAGTACTTGAGTAGAAGCTGCATTGGCACAAAGCAAAAGCTGATGATTGGCAATGTTTTACAACCTGGTCAGCACTTGCATTTTAGTGGTGTTTTATATATATAAAATAGAACAAGCCTATGAAAAACAAGATTTTTTGGTGGTGGTAGAAGGCAGTGGCCTCATTTTGTGGCCACCATTGAAGATCTGGACTCCGCAGTGGACTTGAGGTGCCAAGATTCCAGTCTGGCGCGAGTCTTTTGTCCAACTGTCCAAGGAATTTGAAATATTGCAATAGTTTTATTTGACTTTTCTCTAGGATGTCGGTAGTATGTAACTATGATGGACAAAAGCAGGGAATTTCTGGTTGAACATGTGCAATTGCAAAACATCGGGAGAAGTGCAATATGTATTTGTATTCTATGACTTATCTGTTCTTTGGAATAAGATTTTTGTGGAGGAATTATCATTTGCATGATTTTCCCAAATGTGACATGATTGGCAGCTGGAACACACTGCATAACTGTGAATGATTCTGCTGTTGTAAATGGATGAGCTACAAGAATTTCAACACGAACACTGCATGAACCGTAATCCCTTAGGATTTTAAAAAGTGGAATTTGTGTGGCAAATTGAAAAACTGACAGGATTATTGTTGTCACTTCAGTAGTTTTCATGAGTTGTGGCGTAAGCACTACGCATTAGTTTGTACTGTCTCTGTGAAGGAACTCCATTTAAAAATATGTGCTAATGATATTGAAATGATTCTAAATTTTAAGTATTCTCAGATGTGAATCAACATGCTTTGATCATGTGAAAAGAATGGCAATGTTCTGACACTTCCCTGCCTTTCAGTTCCTGCATGGCTTTTCATTTCATTCTATTCTCTTTTCTATATCTCTCAATCTATCCCATGTCTCGGTCTGGCAGTAAACTTTTCTCCCATTGTCTTCTTTTCTCTCTCTCTCTCTCTCTCTCTCTCTCTCTCTCTCTCTCTCTCTCTCTCTCTCTCTCTCTCTCTCTCTCTCTCTCTCTCTCTCCTCCCCCCCCCCCCCCCCCCCTCCTCCTCTCTTCCCTGCTCCCTCTCCTTGTGCATACCCCTTTCCTTCTCCTTCCCCCCACCCCCACCCATGTTATTCCTCTGTGTTTTATCTATTCTTGTTATATACATGTAGGAATGTTAAGTGTGCATATGTTGATTAAGTTAATTGTACGTCAAGTAAGTTCATAAATTTTTTTAAGAATTACTCTATGCATCTTTTTCTAAAAATAGTCCATCATTCAATCCGGCTACATTCTATTAAGCAGGAAGTGTGTACCAGTGTTAATGAGCTGTGTGGGTTTTGCAGGACTGTCCTAGTGGAATGTGCTGATCATCACTCTGCACGATGCATGATGCGCAGTTTCCTCAAAGTGCAGATCAGTCACAATGTTCTGTCGCTGACGCCAGCTGGTGATGACAAGGAAGGTAAGCCATGACACATCTTGTGACTGTCTGAATGATGATGTATTCGGTCATAACTGATCTTTTGTCATTGCCTCTCACCAGAAAGCAAGCTGTTGTGCACCTTCTCTTGAGTTAGAGAACATGCTCTTTCCTCACCAGTGTAGACAAAGGATTGAAAGGTTCTACATATTGTTGTGTAAATATCGTTGAATCAACAGGTCTTCCTGTTACCTATTTGGTGTTGTGCTCCTTCCATGTAGACCAGAATTGCTGTTTCCCAGATGGAGATGACAAAGATGAAAAGGACCGAGACACCCGGCGATCCTCGGCCTACAAGAAGCAGAACAAGCTGGGCAAGCGCACCGCCACCTTTCAGCCTTACCCCCAGGGTGGCCGAGGCGGCCGGTCCAGGGGCCGGGGCTTCCCTGCAGGTCCCTACCTGCGTGGAGGCTACAGTGGCAGCGGAGACCCAGCACTGCACCAGCAGATAGCCATGCTGCAGCAGAACATCAACATGCTGACCCAGGCCGTCAACCCCATGATGATGCGAGGTGGCGGTCGTGGTGCCACCACGGGCCGTGGCGGTGGGGGCTACGGTGGTGGAGCAAACCGCCCCAACAAGCGCCGCCGTCAGTTCAGCACTCAGGGCAGCTATGGCAGCGGTGACAACTACAATGGAGACAGCTACACCACCAGTCGCTCTAGCTACGGCTCCTCTGGCTACGGAGCTGGCATGCAGTCGTCAGGGTACAGCTCATCCGGTGGCTACGGCTCTGGTAGTCAGTATACCTCTGGCTTGGGGTAAGTGATGCCCTCCCTGGCTTTGGTGTGAAGACTTGAAAGGCGGGATATTGGAGTGGAATTTGTGGGAATGAGGTGGAGAGTTGTTATAAATGCAGTGTACATGTGTATGCCTGAGAGTGTATGCTTGTATACATGCAATTGATGCATGGGCATGCTTTCTCAATGGATGCATGTTGGGGATGTGTGCTGTGTGTACATTTCTAGGCACCTTTGCAGAAGATCTTACTTTTTCCCACCCTGGAGTGGAATTTCAGAGCATTTGATAATTTTGGGCAGGCCCCCCCCCCGAAAACATGAGGTGTTGTAAATGCATTCAGGGCAGTGTAACTGAGTGATACCTGGGACTGTCAGGAATGACACAGGTGTTTGAAACTGTGCTGTAGATAGAGCTGCCTATCAGATTGATGGCAGTAGATTTTGACCATTCTGCTGCACCGTGGTACTCCCTGTGAGCGACCCTCCCCATGAACTACTTTACCCACTTCCTGACTGGTTTGCTTCTGACTCAGTTTGTCTTTGAACATCCTCCCATGAACCACTATCTCCAGTACCCAACTTTCTCCTGTTCTATTTTTAAGACCAGAATGAATGAGTTCAGCTGGCCTGCTCAGCCCAGCCTAGAGCACTTATTGGCTGCGACTCTGAGCAGGGCTCATCGGGCTGGCTGAACTCGACCTTGCCATTTTGGTCCTGATGTAAGGCTGTGTGCTAAGTAGAGCATAATGGACGGTTTTTTTGCCAATCTACAGAGTATGAATCGACTATGCCTCCCAATATATCAACAGAATTTGGAAATGGCTGCATCGAGCAGGAAAACGTAAAGAGTGACTGTTATCAAGGGAAATAGCACGTGGTCTACTGTTCACTTAGTGTACACTTTGTGTGGTATATCATTCGTTTGCTGCACTGTTTGCTTGGTGTATTGTTCATTTGGTGCATCATTTATTTGGTGCATCATTCACCTAGTGTATCTTTCATTTGGTGTATTGTTTGTTTAATGTATCGTGCACCTAGTGTATCTTTCATTTGGTGTATTGTTTGTTTAATGTACCGTGCACCTAGTGTATCTTTCATTTGGTGTATTGTTTGTTTAATGTATCAGTACACACAGTACACAGTACACAGTAATTTATTGCGCCAAGTGACATCATTTAAAAAACGAGCACGAGGAAAACTAAGTGATGAAGGCTAAAAAAGAAACAAAACAAAAAGCCAAACACACGCATCGCTCACCTAGTGTATCTTTCATTTGGTGTATTGTTTGTTTAATGTATCGTTCACCTAGTGTATCTTTCATTTGGTGTATTGTTTGTTTAATGTATCGTTCACTTGTGTATTGTTCATTTGGTGTATTGTTTGTTTAATGTATCATTCACCTAGTGTATCTTTCATTTGGTGTATTGTTTGTTTTAATGTATCGTTCACCTAGTGTATCTTTCATTTGGTGTATTGTTTGTTTAATGTATCGTTCACTTGTGTATTGTTCATTTGGTGTATTGTTCATTTGATGTATCCTGCACTTAGTGTATCATTCATTTTATGTATCATTTGTTTGATACACTCCTTCTTGAATAATCCTTTTTATCATTTGTTTGACGTATGAGACCTTCCTCCTGCTGGTGTACCCACTGTTTGAATCTCCAGCAGTAGAGTTGAAATAAGTTTGTATTGGTAACCTTTGTTCTTTTGCACAATAAAAATATATGCAGAAATTTAACATCTCTCTCTCTCTCTCTCTCTCTCTCTCTCTCTCTCTCTCTCTCTCTCTCTCTCTCTCTCTCTCTCTCTCTCTCTCTCGCTCTCTCTCCCCTCCCCCCTCCCACCACCACTACCACCCCTCCCCTTCCCTCCTTCCCTCTAGAGTTTGAATCATATTGTGACTGCCATAGGGTTCCAAATCTGTTTGTTACATGGTGGGTGGTTTTCCTTGCAGAGGTGGTACTGGCGGTTCTGGATCGTGGGGCTCTGGCACATCAGGTTCGAACTACAGTCAAAGTGGAAACACCCGTAAGAGAGCTTATGGTTGGGAAGATAGTGACTGTGACAGAGGCTGTGATGTCCCCATAGGTTTAGGTTAGTCCTGGCAGTTGACCGTTTGAGAGGAAGGAGTATTTGGTCCTGTTACTTTTGTGTTGTTTTCATTGCTTTATGTTGGCATTTTCTTACAAGGGTTATTTATGTGCACCAAACAGTGCTTAGAATTCTGATTGGGAGTTTAAATGCTGATAAGTAGTTTAAATGCTGATAAGTGAAACATGAAACTATCTTGTCACTCATGTATAGATATTTCATGTAGAGAGTGCTTTTTGCTTCCTGTAATTTTGTCAACATTTTGATGATTGTAAATGCAAGTTGATCACTTTCTCATCCCAGCTTGGCTAATAAATTTGCTGTTGTAGTCATAACAACATAGCAGACAAACCCAACCAAAAGCTGTATAGGCTGAAGGAAGTCAAAACTGGGTTCATGTACTTGTCCTGATAAAGCGCTGTACAGAGGCCATTGTATGAAATGATGGATAGCTTATCTGGAAGATTTGCCCCAGACTGGAGGCATGGTGTAGATGATTCTTTGCACGACTCCACTGATCCGAGTTCATTCCTACGCTGTTTGCTTCACATGAGTAATCTTTTCTGTTATGCCAAACTAAAAGATGTATTGATTTACTTCTTTTTTTTTTCCTTTTGTCATTAATCTTGCAGAGTGGGTTTTTGTTTTGTTTTCCTCAGCATGTTATTGTAATGTGAAATGGAAATGATGGATGCATGAATTTATACCCTTCTTCTTTGACTTGATGTTTAGATGGCTTTGAAAAAAAAAATTCTCTGTTCTTTTTTGTACGAAAAACATTGAAATCCATGTTCCCATACAAATATGTTCTCAAATTTTTGGGGGGAATCTTACAGGAGGCAGCAGTGTGAGACTGAGCAGAATGAACTTTTGCTTATTGTATTCATGTCAAGATGAATGACTTTTCTATTCACTCTGTCACTTGCAAGCTTGCAGGATTATGCATGGAAATGTGGACATTTTGCATTTTGTCAAGTCACTGCCAAACACTTTGTGTTTTTGATATGAGTTTTGCCATGAATTGCAAGCTTGCAGAAAGATGCATGGACATTTTTGCAATGTGTCGAAGTGCAAACACATTATGTCTTTGACTCGAGTTTTGATACAAGATGCAAACTTGCAGGAAGATGCATGAACATTTTGCAATATGTCACGTCACTGCGGACACTTGATGCCTTCGACACGCGTTTTGATGTGAGATGCAAGCTTGCCAGTTTATCCCTCCAGGTTTACTGGAGGTCCTACAGACTTTATCTGTCTGTCTGTCTGTCTGTGTGTGTGTGTGTGTGTGTGTGTGTGTGTCTGTCCCGACTCCACGGCTTATATCTCAAAAACTACTGGACGGATTTCCTTGAAATTTTGCACACTAACTGGAAGTTAGGTCCGATTGAATGTATCAGATTTTCAGAATCAAGGCTTGAAGAGAACATGGTTTTTTAACTCGATGTCAATTGATGGAATGGCGAGGGCTGTTTAGTTGACGGAATGGCAAAATGCCTGACGTGATCAAAGCTGACAGAACAATGCCAGCCACAGGAGAGGAGCGGTGGCTCAAGAGAAGGGAAGGGAGTACAGGGGGGGGGAAGGGGGGAGAGAGAGAGAGAGAGAGAGAGAGCTTTTCTCGAGAGGTTGTGGGTTCGAACCTGATCTTTTTTACATTTATTTTTTAATATGCTAAAACCTGGAGGTTCAGCGCCAGCGGTTTTTATAAAGATAAGCTGCAGAGGGACACTGGCTGCAAATTCTTAATAAAGGACTGAAAACTTAACTTGGATCTAATTTAAAAGAGCAAAGGAGACTTTATCTGCCAGTGTTTAGTTTTTTCTGGATTTGTAGTTCTAAAACAGAGCCAGGGCGGGTTGCTAAGGATAGGCTAGCGAAGTTTGTCAAAGGCAATCCAACTAGAGACCATTTACTTTTGAAAGGTATTTTTCAAATGTTCAGTAATGAGCTATCACTGCAAGTACCTGCGTGGGCTGGTTCATGTAGGAGAAAAGCTTTGGGCTTTGCTACCATTTTCCCCCTGTGGGTTCGGGGTAAGAATTGACCCACCGCTTCTCCCTACACGATTCGTAAGAGGCAAATAAATAGGGACATCGTGACGAATTACACTTGCTTGGAACTCTTCTAGTGATTTTCTTGCTTGGCCTTATATAGCCTACAAAGGCTGATGGGCAGTAAAACTCCATCCATCCATCGCTACCATTCGCCTTGAGCACTTGGAACACATTTTTAATACCTTTTAGTTAAATTAAAACAAAACTTGCCTCGGCTGGATTGCCTTTGACTAACTTTGCTAGCGAATCGTAGACCTGGGAAACCAGCCTCTGGACACATGGGTAACCTGGTTGATCATTTCTCCTTTCGTGGCTGGGACTGGATTTAATGTTTTTGTACTTTGTTAGAAGTTGAAAGTTCCTGTGGTGTTGGTCCCCGTGGTGTTGAGCCCAGCTCTTCACCCTATGGTCCTGGAAGCTTCTCACAGTTCACGTCTCTCCCAATCAAAACTTCTCTGTTGTCTTGAGTTGTGCCTCTCCTCACCAACTGTCACAGGCTTTGCACTTGTAGTGTTTTCATAATCCTATCCAACTTCATGAGATGCTACGTTAGAGTAGTATGCATTTCACTTCCCTGTAGTATTTTATTTTGAATACAATCCTTACTAAATACAAGAAGAAAATTTTTGGGTAACCTTGAAAGAATCGACATTCATTTGTGTTAAGAAATTTGTTTGAGCTTTCCTGCGTGTACGCTTGCCTTTTCAACATCCATACATGCACTGGTAGACACGTTTCATACACCCACACCCAGCAAGTGCACACATGGATGCTGACATGCTGCTGTTTTTGTTGCAGGTTACTGGCAGTGAGACTGAAGCTGCCTAGGCACCACTCCACCCATTACATGTTTCTTGCTGTAGTCTTCGCCACGTCTCACCACTCATTTGCTTGTGTGGAGGAGATTTGGATGGGATCTGAGGTTCTTGGTGATGACTCCTGGTCAATCCTTCTGTCTTGTTGATTGCTTGTTTTGTGTTTTTGGGTTTGTTTTTCCCGTGCCTCATCAATCACTTCGGACCATTTGCCTTAGTTCATTCCATATCTGCATTTTTGTTGCATTGGATGTGTCATCTCCAAAACTATTTGTATCAGTGTTGTACTTTTTGCTCTTTTAGTTTGTGCATGCAATACTTGTGCAGTGTTGTGGTGTCAGTGGATGAGTAGTGTACTTAAATGTTGACAGAGGGATGGTTTTACTGTGAAGGGAAACTTAGAGTGTGTCCAGTCATGTTCTGTTGGGCTTTAGTAACTGTCTTAATTAAACCAATGCTCTTGGTCAATTTGACGCAATTCACTTGATAGTGTACAGAATGCTGCCTGTAGGCGAAAAAGTGTTGGGACAAAAAAGAGAAGCAGTATAAGGTGGTGGGGCATGACTGTACAGTAGTGATGTGCAATTTTGATTGAGAACAATCTGATGAATGTGTATGTTCTGTGGCCGGTTTTATGGAAATGATCACAGCAAAGTTGTTCCACACCAAGTAAAGTTGTTCTGACCCATCACATCTTGTGTCCTTTGTTTGACCTCAGTTACCAGATGGGCTTGCCAGTAGTTTTCAGGCATTGATGATTCCTCATGGAGCCTGAAGGAGAGAGCCACTGTAAGAAGGGGGTAGCAAACTTCGCAAGAGCTTGATACTTGGAGGAAAGAAATCATGACAGGCCTACATGAAAAATGCAGTGAATGACCAGCTTGATGTGATTTTATTGAATATAGCAAAAACTTTTGTAAAAATATAGAATAAAAGGTTTACCTGTGAGGATAAGTATTTTGCTTTCTCCCACAAAATGTCGTCCGCCATAATCGTGGTACCAATGCAGGAGAGGGCCCTGACAGTACTTCAGTTTAGTATACCCATGCTGGGCCTCAGAGTATTGTTTTTGTGTTGACTTTGGTCAAAACCATCTTGAATAAACAATTATTGAGAAAAACATGCAGGTGAGCCAATCTTTCCAGACTAGTACTTGCAACATGAAAAGCTGCCTTTGTCTGACCAGAATGGGAAAACTGACATGAACATGCCAGTATTGAACAATCATGCAATGTATAACCTGCTTTTGTGCCAAGGCTTGGTAGGAGTGCCCTTGCGCAATATAAGTGAAATTTACTGCAATGCACTAGTTGGACAACAAGCTTGACATAGGCTGTCGCCAAAGGACCGCTACAATTGAATGTAATGCATGACCAGAAATTGGAGCACTGGAGCTGGCATTCTAGTCCACTAGAGACCTTGCCTACCGGCGAAAGTGTCTTGAGCCCAGTTAACGTCATGTGATGAAAGTTTTTGTCTGAAATATGCAAATGGAGGTCACATGAGGCTTGTGGGTAGCCGATCTGCTCCCTGACATACACTGTTAAAGTAGTTGACTACTTCACACAAAATTTTGGACTAACTCTTGTTGAGGCAATAAACAAGTGGTTTATTTGATAAAATAAAATGTGTTGAACTGGAAACAAGTTTTGACATCTGAATGATTTCTGTAAAAAGTGGAGAGAAAAAATAGTATCGGAACAAACTATTTTTGACGCAATGCTGTAATGCGAAGGGTCAATTCTATTGCGTATTCATTGTGAACCGTGCCAGTCAATACTGACTGGTTCACAGAATGCTGTAGCTGGTTCCCACTGTGGGTTCGGGGTAAGAATAGACGCACCATGTCTTCCTACAGGATTCGCAAGAGGCGAATGAATAGGGACATCGTGACTTGAATTGCACTTACTTGGAGCTCTTCTGGTGATTTTCTTGCTAGGCCTTATATAGCCTACATAGGCTGTAAAACTCCATCCATCCATCTGTAGCTGGACATGCCGACAGACCCAAGAAATTCAACAGACCCATCTGAGACCTAGGACTGGATATTTAGTCCTTGGGCTTCAGAGACTGCCTGAACCCAAAAGTGACGATGGACAGCATGGGAAGATGAGCCCTTGGGTGCAGCACCAATTAGTGTTGGCGCTGGTTAAGGAAAAAGTGGCGCCAGGAGGCGGTCTCTGGGTGAACTTGCTGGATGGATGCAAGAATGCTCAGCACAAGACGAACGATGAGTGATGGAATATTTTGGGCCTGTACATGAAATAAGTAGGCCTACATACCTTTGGGATGGACATAAACTTGTTTGATTCACCACTAATTGCTTCATACCAGTACTAGCATGAAGTTTGAGTTGCAGATTGACTACAGGAGATTAACAAATAAAACTGCTGGTGCTGAACCTCCAGGTTTTGGCATTAAAAAAACAAAGCTGTGAGGACCTCCAGTAAACCTGGACGGATAAAAAAAACGCTGGTGCTGAACCTCCAGGGTTTGGCATTAAAAAAACAAAAAGAGATCGGGTTCAAACCTGCAACCTCTCGAGAGGGGAAAAAGTAAGGTTCGAACCCGCAACCTCTCACCTGTACAACAACGGGTGGGGTGGCTCTCTCTCTCTCTCTTGAATACCATACACACATTAACAAAAAAAAGCTTCTGTGCGGATTCGAACCCGTACGCGCATCCCCTGCAACTAAGCATGTCCCAGCAACAAACATATTTGACACGCTCGAATCCGTCCAGTAGTTTTTGACTCGCATGCGAAGCAAAAGTGAGTATGTACTGAGCTGTGTCGTCCGTCCGTCCGTAAAAAACTTAAACGTTGGATTTTTCTCGGATACTATTAAGTCTATCAACACCAAATGTGGCATGATGGTGTATGATGACAAGGCCTCAAAAAACATACATAGTGACTTGACCTTGCTTCAAGGTCAAGGTCACAGGAGCCATAAATGTGGTCTCAAAAACAGTCATTTTTCACATTTTCCCAATTTTCTCCCACGTTATTGAGAATGGCGACCTTAGCTACAAGTGGTATATAGGTCAAAGCAAGCCCTATCTTTTGATACCAGTTTGGTTGACCTTGCTTCAAGGTCACAGGAGCTCTTCAAAGTTGGATTGTATACATATTTTGAAGTGACCTTGACCCTGAACTATGGAAGATAACTGTTTCAAACTTAATAATTATGTGGGGCACATGTTATACTTTCATCATGAGACACATTTGGTCACATATCATCAAGGTCAAGGTCACTTTGACCCTTATGAAATGTGACCAAAATGGGGTAGTGAACCACTAAAAGTGACTATATCTCATGGTAGAAAGTGCCAATAAGCACCATTGTGCTTCCTATGTCTTGAATTAACAGCTTTGTGTTGCATGACCTTGGATGACCTTGACCTTGGGTCAAGGTCACATGTATTTTGGTAGGAAAAATGTGTAAAGCATTTCTTTGTGTATGATGTCATTGGTAGGTTTAGTTGTTTGACCTTGACCTTGAAGGTCACCTGAAGGTCAAGGTCATATAAAGGTCAAGGTCAAACATGTGAGTCATATGGGCTTTGCCCTTCTTGTTTAGATATCAGCCGTTAAGTCAGGACTGACAGACACACAGACAGACAGACGGACAGACAGATAAAGCTGTGAGGACCTCCAGTAAACCTGGAGGGATAAAGCTGTTAGGACCTCCAGTAAACCTGGAGGGATAAAAAAAACTTCTTTCTTCTTCACCAATGTTCAATCTCCTTGAAATTACGTCACGTTATTCCACGTCAAATGATCACGTCACACATTTTGCATTCGGACTCTGTTGTAGCGTTTTCTTGGCAACACCAAAACGTACAAAAAGTCACTTTCTTTTCAAACCTCGATTCTGAACATTTGATACATTCAATCGGGCCTAACTTCCAGCAAGTGAGCAAAATGTTGTCAAGTACTTTTTGAGATATCAGCCGTTAAGTCGGGAAGGACAGACACGCACACGCACAGACAAATAAAAACCGCTGGCGATAAACCTCCAGGTTTTGGCATTTTAAAAAAAATCGGGTTCGAACCCGCAACCTCTCGAGAAAAGAGGTGGGGGAAAAGTAAGGTTTGAACCCGCAACCTCTCACATGTACAACAATGGGTGGGGTGGCTCTCACTCTCTCTCGAATACCATACACACATTAAAAAAAAAAGAAGCTTCTGTGCGGATTCGACCTCGTACGCGCATCCCCTACAACCAAGCATGTCCCAGCGACAAACAAATATTCTTCTTTCTCCTTCACCAATGTCCAATCTCCTCGAAATTACGTCACGTTATTCGATGTCAAATGATCACGTCACACATGCCAAAACTTCCCTTGTCGGGACAGAGTTCCGTCCCTTGCCTCCCTTGCCTGCTTTGCAACACCAAAACGTAAAAAAGTCACTTTCTTTTCAAACCTCGATTCTGAAAATTTGATACATTCAATCGGACCTAACTTCCAGTAAGTGTGCAAAATGTCAAGGAAATCCGTCCAGTAGTTTTTGAGATATCAGCTGGACGGATTTCGTTGACGTTTTGCATACTTACTGGAAGTTAGGTCCGATTGAATGTATCAAATTTTCAGCATCGAGCTTTGAAGAGAAAGTGGTTTATTTAGGTCGTAAACTCGAAAACCTCCCCCCCCCCCTCGAAATCAGTTGACGGAATAGCCAAATCGAGATCGAGTCAGAGTTATCTTTTCCTAGATCAACATAACTTTTCTCCCATCTCTCCCGCCCCTGGGATTGAACCACGAATATCAGGGGCGGGAGAGATGGGAGAAAAGTTATGTTGATCGAGGAAAATTGCTGCGACCCTGTCTTGTCACTTTGTCTGGTATGAATGTGTGCATGATTGTGCATGAATGCATAGGTGAACATCGATTGATGCACCTGTTGGTTAAACGTCTTTACGTGCCAACAAGAATGAAAGTTGTGATGTCTGTGGGATCTTCCCAGAAATCCATGGTGTTTAGTTTACGTCATTTATATCTTTTCCTACTTTCACAAAACAATGAGTAGAGTAGATTCTTCGGCCTTCTTAGGCGTCCAGGGCCTGTTGCCGATTCTGATGGTTCTCTGGCTGTATTTGCATCGCTCTTACGGATACTGGTCTTCTGACCAGGCCTAGTCTTTTTCACTTGTGAAAAAAAAGAAAACAAGAAATCTTATCTGTCTGTCTGTCTGTGTGTCTGACTGTCCCGACTTAATGGCTGATTTCTAAAAAAACTACTGGACGGTTTTCCATGGCATTTTGCATACTTACTGGTAGTTAGGTCCGATTGAATGTATCAAATTTTCAGAATCGAGGTTTGAAGAGAAATTGATTTATGTAGGTCTTAAACTCAAAACTTCCCCCCTCATATGTCAATTGACGGAATGGCGAAATGCGAGTCAAACAGAGTTATCTTTTCCTACTTTCACAAAACAATGGCTTCTTATGTTGAACGTCTACCAGCAATCGCAAAAAAGCGGTAATACGAGAAGATTATTGACGTTGGTGGATTAGATCCGTATGAAATACCAAACAGTTCGTGGTCTGTCAACAAAAACCAGTTGCCGGACATAAACCACGCCAGGATTGTACAATATTTTGTGCTGGGCAAAAGTGCGAGAATTTTGCAGCCTGATGGCTGATCCTCCCCAGAAAAAAATCGCCTTTGCTTAAAAAATACCGTTTTACAGTCAAAATTGTCCACCCGCGCGGCCGCTCCAACTTGAGTATCCTAAAATGTACAAGACCACTCAAATTTCATGAACTATCATCCATTTTTCTACAATTTACAGTGCAAAATATCAACCATGGGGGGTTTACGGAAAAGAACGAAAAAGCTTTACAAACACTCAATCTTATAGTTCTCCAATGGCACAGTTGGTAGAGCGTTGAACTCTTGGTCATGCGTGACCAGGCTGAAACTTCTTTTTTTCTCTCTTTTTTTCGAGAGGTTGTGGGTTCGAACCAGACCTGGTTTTTTGTGTTTGTGTGTGTGTGTGTTTTTTCCCCCTCTTTTCTCGAGAGGTTGCGGGTTCGAACCCGATCTTTTTTAAAAGTATATGCCAAAACCTGGAGGTTCAGCGCCAGCGGTTTTTATTTAATCCTTTGAACGAATTTGAGAATTGAAGGCTTTGTTCATATCTCTAGTAACCTCTGTGGGTTGGGGGATAGAATTGACCCACTGCGTCACCCTGTGAGTTTGGAAAGAGGTGAATTAACTGAGGAAATTGTGACATGATTGTCTTATTCTAACTTTAATAATTTATAATGATAGTGGCCTTACATAGTTTACAAAAGCTGGTAGGCGGTAAAAATCCATCCATCCTTCGTATCTCTAGTGCCTGGTGAAGTCTAATACTTCAAATATCTCCATGCACAAGACCAAGCATTGGCAATGATGGAAAGATGACGGGGATTGAACCATCACACCCAATCACCTTGCACAACTTGGAGCAGGTGGAACCACTATAACGAATCAGATACGATTATTAGCAAGGGCCTACATGTAGTTGTTTGCCTGTGGTCAACGTTGACTAAAAATAAACGACATCACATCAACATGTACTGATGCGTGCAGTGCTTAGTTTGTATCCCACGAGGCATGACTGCCGTTGCCAGTGCTTGAGTAAAAGGTGTGATTTTATATAGCGACTTTCCACCATTGATCGCTGCTCAAACCGCTTTACACTTTACCCCCTGATCACTAGGCATCTTGATCAAACCTCGGTGCTACTGGGGCTCTGGAGGTTTGTCTCTGCACGCACTGCAGTGCACACAGCACACATGAAATGTTACAAGCATTGTGAGAGGAGGCTCCACATCCTGGGGCTGAGATAGTTTCTCTGTGATCTCACAGGCACCTGGAATGTCGGTAAACTGCACATTCGAGCATGAATGTCTGTCTGCCCCTGACAACAAACGAACTGAGAAGCAAAGGTGGTTCACTGCGGTGTCCATCGACTGGGACAAAACCATTGCCTGCTCTCGTTGTCAGGCTCTACAGACTCGGCACCGGAATGCGAGCTGCATTATTGCTTTCTGTGCCACTGAGTCTGTGGACAGACGCTGTGTCGAACTGTATTTGAACCCACGTATAACAGCTCAGAGCAAAACGCATGCAAAAATGTCGGATTTAAAAAAAAGGTGGTGGTGTTACATTTATCACCCACACCATCTAGGACAAACACAACGAGGCACTGGGGGCGGTGAGGCGTGGGTATTTCTTAGAAGTAAGAAGTGCCAGTGCGAAGTATGGTGTGTGTGTGTGTGTGTGTGTGTGTGTGTGTGTGTGTGTGTGTGTGTGTGTGTGTGTGTGTTCATGCTGAGCACAAAGTGGCGTTCGTTTTGTAGGTGGTAAACATTCGGGCAGAACACATTGAAATATATTCAGACGTGGGCTGCCTGTAATTTTCGAATCCAATGCAAGTGTGACGCAAAGGTAAAAAGCTTGTTACTTGACATTACTTGAAGAACAATGGACACCAGAGCGTGCAGCTTTGGGGGGGTAAATAGCAAACAAGCAAGGAAACACCGACAACGACGACGACACTCTTGTGTATATGGATTGCCTCCATGCTTCTCGAACCGATTTCGGCAGTTGTTTTGCTAAGAGACACACAGATACACACAAACACACACACACACACACACACACACACACACACACTCACACACACACACATACATACACACAAACACACACACACACACACACACACACACACACACACACACACACACACACACACACACACACACACACACACACACACACACACACACATTTTTTCTCTTCTTGGATGTCCGTCGCGGGCGACGACGACCTCAGTGACTCCGAAGGTGGGGTTACAGCCCGAACTGCGATGCACATAAGCGACCGCACTCCGGGCATGCAACAGCAGTAGTAGGGTCCAACCTTCTTTCTTTACGGGCAGCACGCTTGCTGTCCAACCTCTGCAGGCGCCGCTCCTCACAAGCCGCTACACCCTGGGCAGCCGCCGAGCGCCAGGCGCTACGGTCCACAGCCAGGGACTCCCAGCCTGAGATACTGATCCTGCAAGCTCTGAGAGTGGCCCTTATGCCGTCTTTGTAGCGTTTGGTTGGACCTTCAGAGGCCCTTGCACCATCAGCCAGCTCAGAGAGGAAGATCATTTTGGGAAGGCGGGTGTCGCTCATCCTCATGACACGCGCGCGCGCGCGCGCACACACACACACACACACACACACACACACACACACACACACACACACACACACACACACACACACACACACAGATCCAAAGAATATCAAACCTTTTTGACAGGATGAGAGGGGAGAATGCAACAGACGACAGGGAAATGTTCAATGTTAAATTAAAGCACTACGGCGTCGAGCTTCCATTACTGCACCAAGCACTGCCACCCAGAAACGTCTCGCTGACCTTTGCATTGCATTTCAACCAGTTGCAACGATCATTTCAGCTATCTCTCAATGGATGGAAGGAAGGATGGATGGATGAATTGAGTTTTACGGTCTCTCAGCCTTCGTAGGCTATGTAAGGTCCATGATCACGAGATCACTCGAACTATAGTTAAAATAAGCACAAGTCACGATCGATTTCCTTTGTCATTCGCCTTTTACGATTCGTACGTGTCGACAGACGCGATGCCGATGGGCCTATTCTTATCCCCCAACCCACACGGGGGGGCGATCTCTCCAGACAGCTAGTTTGTCGCGAGTGAAGTTTCTGCGACGCAGAATAAAACAAAACAGAGTCGCACGTATCCAGAACATTCCTCATGACCTGTGAAATGATTTTGGCTGGCTGTCGCAACCAGTCATTTGATACGAAGTGCAATGGTTAACCTAAGATATTTATAGTTTGGGCTATTTGTGGATGAATATAACACAATGTATTTTACCATGAACGAGATTTTATTTTATTTTTTTCATTGTGAAATGAAATGTCATAAATGATAATCAAATGAATAATTTGTCAAAATCCCCCACGATTCTAATGAAAAATAAGAAAAAGAATTGCTATTTGTGTAACAGGAAATGACAAAGTGCTACTTTTGTTTTCGGTGAGTAGAGTGAGAAGGACGTCTCGCTAGTAGGGTCGCAAAGGTTCGCAAGAAACACCGTCTCAACCCAGTTGACTGTGTTTGACACGTCTAACTTTGAGGTGTTGCAGCTTCTACACAACGCAGAGGATCAAACGACTTGTGAAAAAATCCCAAGGTTTCAATAATGACGATTTCATCACGAAATACGATACTGAAGACAGCTGAGGATTTTTTACGGATTACGTCCCTTGAATCGCTCTTATAGATTAAACATCACGTTTGGACCAGGAATTACGTGTTACGCAAGACCTTGCTGTATTTGGGCAA
Organism: Theodoxus fluviatilis; assembly: GCA_034096865.1. Lineage (NCBI taxonomy): Eukaryota > Metazoa > Mollusca > Gastropoda > Cycloneritida > Neritidae > Theodoxus > Theodoxus fluviatilis. The sequence continues at coordinate 9,126 of JAWQFJ010003153.1, read as the reverse complement.
GGTTTTCGCCATCTTCTGACTTTTCAGTGTACCTTTTGAATCTTGTAAACACCCTTTAATATCGAAATGGCGACTTCTATGTGTAAAAACCAGTTCTCGACCAGTTTCAAGCTCAACAAGACCGCGGACCTGAAGACTGAGCAGTGCCATCATCACCACCATCATCATCATGAAGAACATGAAGAACGACATCACCACCATCACTGAAGACCAGCGTTTGTGCCTGAGAGACTATAATTCGTGCCGAGCCCTTCATAGTTTGTTTGACTCTGTTTTTGCCTACTCGAGCCAGTGTTTTTATCAAGGGACACATCTTTGTTTTAGACATACTTTGTTGTGTTCGACACAGTTGTGGAAACAAAATGGCTGCTGCTGTCAACAAACTAAACGAAAGGATGAAGGACTTGAAACAGGAGTCGTTGTCGTCAAAATCGGAGGGGGTAGGTGTTCATTCACACCATCGCGATGATGCCGTTTTGTCCAATGACTCGGACTTGGAGCAGCGTCAGCCGGAAGAGGATTCCATCGAAAGCTCTGACGCAAGTAGTGACGAGCTTGAGCATTCCAAAGCCACCCTGTCGTCAGCTGATGAGCTGAATGGGTATGACAGCTCAGAGACTTATCAGAAGCCTGCACCTGCAGTCAATGGGAAAGCTGAACCAGAGGAAGCTGGCAAACACGTACTGGATGCTGTTGAAGACATTCCAAAGTATCAGTATGCCAAGTCATCTAACAAGAAATTTCTTCGCAGCAATGGTAAGAGTGAGGGCATATGTGTGTGTGTGTGTGTGTGTGTGTGTGTGTGTGTGTGTGTACTCTGTGTGTGTACTCTGTGTGTGTACTCTGTGAACTGTGTATGTGTATACTCTGTGTGTATATTCTGTGTGTGTGTGTGTGAGTACTCTGTGTGTGTACTCTGTAAACTGTGTATGTGTATACTCTGTGTGTGTATACTCTGTGTGTGTATACTCTGTGTGTGTGTGTGTGTGTGTGTGTGTGTGTTCTGAGCAATGGGGAAAACAGGTAACGTGTAAAGACTTAATAATCAGCTTGAAACCGTTGTACATTACAAACAATTCACCAGTGATTTCTTCATCGAAATGTGCATTTTCATAGTGGATATATTTGTGTATGTCAATATTTGTAGAATTTCTATGGTTAGTTTTCTCGGGAAAATATTTCGCAGCCAGGCTTCAAGTATGAGTCATGATGTAAATATGGGACGGGTGAATAACATTTTTATATTATAATTCGGGCAAAGTGTGCAGATGTCAGAAACGTCGTATTCTATTTTAAACATCCCTATCATAAGCATAACTCCATTGCTGGGTTCAAGTTGCAGAAGTAGGACAATGTTGTACAGACACAGGGTCTGCGCTTTTTAGTGGGCAGAGTGGCGCCTGGCTGTGGAAGTCTTAACGTTTTCTCTTATGGCATAATACTTGGTTTAGGGAATGCATCATTATGTTCTAAAGCATGATGGTGGTGCCTATCAGCACTGGTACTAAACTTGTCAAGGCCTTCAGTTGCTGAGTTGGTGTTGATGCTTGGGTTGCAGACATGCTGTACTTCAAGATCAAGGCCACCAATGTAGACCGATATGTCAGGGAGAACAATGTTGCAGCTCTGGAGATGATGGCAGCTGCCTCCTACATGGCTACTCTCACCTATGCCGACAGGTTGGTAGCCTGCCTTGAGGGTTGGGGCCTGGTAGTTAGGATCGCTGTATTAATCTTTTTTTCAGCTAATTTTCTTAGTGACTGTTGGTTGTCTGTACTGTGCTTTTTTTTATTCATCTTACAGTTCTTTTGAAATCTGTGCTGATTTGATATTGCCTCTCTAAGTCTAGATAACAGTCTTTAAATGTAACCAAAAAATTAAGGATTTTTATTTTCAAAAATAAAAAAATAACATTGCAGACAATTTTAAAGCTTTAGGGAAAGTTTAGCATTGTTCATTAAAAAATATTGTGGTGACTAGTAGTACCGTAAAAGTTGGCCTATAAGCCGCTACTTTTTTTTCATGAACGGACCCCTGCGGCTTATCAGCCAGTGCGGCTAATGTATGACTTTTTTCTGCATCGCCAGAGTCAGCGATGTGTTTTTGGGTTTGACCTATCGTAAAAGTTGGCCTATAACACGATTTTAGTTTAATGTACATATGTATATGCTGACAAATTTTGTGAAATAAAAGATGACGATTGAAAATCCTTTCTGTTTTGATGTTTCTGTTCGCTTTTGATGCTTTTCTCAGTGGTTTGCGGCGACTTTGTTTTGCCTTAGACATGTTCGGTTTTCATGCGGCTTGTATGCCAGTGCGGCTAATTTATGGATTTTTCTGTATTTTTCTTTAAAAACGGGGGTGCGGCTTATAACCAGGTGCGCCTTGTAGGCCAACTTTTACGGTAGTCTCCTAATGAATTTATATCTTGTGTTTTTGCGCTCATCCATGGTGTCTAGTCTGCAGAGATTTTGTCATTGTTTTATGGTACTTTTTGTTTCAGCAAGCTGGAACTGGTGGTGATAGGTGCCAAGGCCACCAAGCAGATTGTCCAGAGCCTACTGCACTTGAAGATTTCTCAGCCGAGCCTGATGTTTTATCTGACCAGGAAGCTGAACAATGAGTGCCACAATGGTAAGGACCGGCACTGAAATACTGCCCATGAATGGAACCTTGTAGACTGTAGACTTATGTCACCACTGATTTGCTGAGATAAGGAAGTGAAATGCTGTCCTCTCATTTTGCCGTGTGGTTAAGTTATTAGCATTCACAAATTGTAGTCCATATTTTTGTACTGGTAATGAAGTTTACTATCATGATCGAATTATGTTGATCTCTGCTTGAGTCTATTTGATGATCTTCAGTGTCATGCAGTTAGTTTAGATTTAGAGTTATTTAATTTCATTTGTTGTTGTTTTTTTAAATTTGAATTGGCACTGGTGCAGGACAGCAGACCTTTTCCATGTCTACTGCAAATTTTTTACTTGACTGCAGTCTTGCTGAGTTTGCCGCCGTGGGAGATAGCTCTGCTTGGAGTTGGAGGGATTTTTTTTTTAAATCCTGGTCTGGTTGTAAAGTAGTTACAACCGACACACTTAGTTTTCCAATGATGATGTCGTGATTGACTTGTTTCTTTCAGTTCGTATGACAGTTGTGCCAGAGTATGCGAGGCAGATGATTTGCTCAGATGACCTGGAGGAAAAGGGTAAGGGATGTGTTGGTACAGCCAGTTTTGGCAACTAAAATTTTGAACATGGTAGCCATCTAACATTAACAACCTGTGAAAAATATGAAAGTCCAGTAAAATTTTCTCAAGACCACAATTTGATCATATGTATCAATCAAGTACTCATTAGACTTAGCTTCATAGGTAGAAATAAGTTCAAAGGTAACTGCCCAGGCTAATGAATAATCATGAGCTTGATCAATCCCCTAGTACTGCAGCCCTTAATCATGCAGAATTATTTTCCCCATAGAGAAATTGATGCATTTTCCTGTAGACATGGAGGTGACTGTTTTGAATGTTCAAGATGTGCGCCACTCGCTGTGGAGTGTTTAACTTTTTGCCTTGTGTGAAAGGTCTATGGAAATTTTCTATAATTATGTTGGCTGAATATCAAGCAGCAACCATACCTTGGAATATTTAGATTAAAATATTTTTTTCCTCACAATTTAGTTGTAATGCCATATCTTTTTTTCATTGATGAATATGTTTTGAGATCATGATGCTAGAGTAACTTGAACATTTTGTTTGTGCGCAGTGTTATGTGAGCATCCATATGGAAAGGAGACTAATGTTTAAAAAATGACAAAGTGAGACTATTCAACTACAAATTTTTTGAGTTTTTAAGATAAATTCAAGAGAAAGCATCACATTAACAGCATAGATGATTGATATTCAACTTCAGTTTAAAGCTACAGAAATACAAACCTGACATAGCTCCCTGGCAATTTTGCTGCATGTTTTCTTGAAAACTTCAGCCTCGTTTTCACTTGGATGCTCATATATTATCTGGTGAGGAGATACTTGCCACTGGCAGGTCCATGTTTGAGATACTTGAGGAAGATTGTGTTGAAATGGCACCATTGACTGATTATGTATGTATCTCCTTTACTGTAGTGCAATCTGGTTGTCTTTTGCCTCCTCATTGAGCCTGCTGTCGATTACTGCTATGGAAGCTTGACAATTTTATTCTTGGTGAGATATTACTTCCTGAAAAAATGGTAAGAATCTGCTATTCAAATGGTGTTTACAGCAAAGCTGTTTAATGATTGATGTGGAAAAATGTATTACGCTGTTATATATTTGACACACCCACTGTGTGTGGGAAATGCTTCTTCACATGGCCACAGTGCCAGGCTGACAGTTGATGTGCTGCTTGCAGGAGACTGGAAGGAGAGGAGCGTGCTGTTCAACAAGGTGCCCCCAGGGGCAGCAGCAGACCTGTTTGAGGTGCTCATTCCTGGTGCCAAGACTGTCTATAGGAGCCAGAACAAAGAGAGGTGAGCATGGACACAGATGGGCTGTCCATCAGTTGGGATGGCTGGCGTGGCTTGCATGCAGAGCCACCTCTCTGGCACACCTCTGGGGATTGGTGGTGGTGGTGAAATACTGATTTGTATGCAGCCAGTTTGGTGGCACCCCTCTGAATCCTGGATAAAACTTGTGCTGTGACCAGCAGTGGTTTTAGTTTAGATTAAAAAACACACTCCAAATGATTTTCAGATTTGTTGTTTTGTTGTTAAGCTTTTTTTCATTTTTATATGTGTGAAATTGATCATTGAGTGCGTTGTTTTCCATCAGTAGCAAGATTATATATTTCTGTTTGTTTCAGCTGCTTTGTGGTGGAGTTTGCCAGCCCTGAAAAAGCTGGACTCTTCATGAAGGCCTGCACGGAAATTCGCCTCCAGCAGCACCCCCTCTCTTTCTGCCTGGCCTCGCGGCACCAAGGTAGCGTCAGCCTGCAGGCTTTTTCTCAGCACCATGCTGTGTCCTTGTTTGTTGTGATTGATTTGAAATGGTGTTTCTCAGTTGTGTGTCTCGTGTTGTGTAGGTGTGTGTGTGTGTGTGTGTGTGTGTGTGTGTGTGTGTGTGTGTGTGTGAGAGAGACAGAGAGAAGGGGGAGGGGGGGAGACAAACAAAGTTATATTGTTGGAGAGCAGAGCAATCAGATAGTTGATTAATTTTTAAAAATAAATGTCTTACTTGCCTTTGACGACAAAAGAAGTGTGTAAAACTGAGGCGGGCTTCACAGAAGCAATTCAAAAGCATCATTCAGGGGACTAGAGGTGCTTTGCATTAATAGAATATATTTAAAATGTTCAGAGGTGCGAGCTTATAGCAAGCACCTGCATGTACAGGTTCACATAGGAGAAAAGCTTTGGGCTTCATGAGGGCTTGTCTTGAGCTCTCGCCTTTAAACATTGGACAATACCTTTTGAAACAAAACACGCCTTTGGTCCTGTGAATGATGCTTTCGGGTTGCTTCAGGGCTACCTGCCCTCGGTGCACTTTGGTGTCCATTGGTTTAGATGTAAATGCTGCCTGCCTTAGGAGCTGTGAACTGTTCAAGGGGTATGTGGTGTGGTCTCACCTTGGCAGTCAGACATCTTGTTCAACACTGATGGACTACAGTACTGTGTGTAATATTTTTTCTCTTGTCCCAAACTCCTGTCTGGAATCTTACTGCTTTGATTTCCGTTTCTCAGACTATGCTGATGAGGTGGATGATGGAAGGAAGGAAAAGCCAAGGAAACGCAAGATCTCAACCAAGTCTACCGACTCGTCAGAAGTGGAGGAAGGCTGCACAGTTGACAAGGTCAATCCTCTCACCCAGGAGCCTCCTAGAAGGCTGCCACCTCCTCTGCAGCTAGCAGGCTTGCAGGATCTGAAAAAGGCTCAGTCTGTCACTGCTCCACAGCAGAAAGTGGACGCCCTTGATGATAGTGAAGTTTTGCAACAGGATGGCTCCAAGAAAAGGAAGTTCGAGCGAGGAGGCGGTAGAGGCAGCAAGGGAGGCAACTTCAAGGGACACAACTGGGGGAAGGGAAGCAAGGGTCACGGTGGGGGGAGGGGCAGCCCAGACTCGGGCTATGGCCACAGCCCCAGGCCTCCCTTTGAGGAGCGTGGCCTTGGAGGCAGCGGCCAGGAGCCCTTGCTGCACCAGCAGATGGCGCTCTTACAGCAGAACATGACCTTCCTAACCCAGGCCATGATGGTCCAGGGACTGGGGCTGGGGGGGATGGGGATGGGAGGGGGGAGGGGGTTCTTTCCTGGGGGTGGGGGTGGGGGTAGAAGGGGAATAGGATCTCAGAGGACCCAAGGCCAGAGGTCTGAGCAGAGGCGCAATTGGGGCGGTAGCCATGGAGGCTTGGGCAGGCAGGGAGGGTTCCAGGACAAGCGGGGCAGGATGGAGACAGGCAGCAAGTGCTGGAACTGAGGCAGCCTGCTTCAAGACAGACATGCGGGGTTGGTGGGAGAGCAGCCAGTGCTGGCAGTGGAGTTGACCCTTTGCTGTTTGACCTCTTGCAAAGCACAATTGTTTGACTGATGCAATGATTTTGTTACAATACATATGTGCACTGTCAACTGAGACTTGATTTTTTGAAAATAAATAAGTAGCCGTTAGTTGCCATTGTCAGTCATATTGGTTTTTCAAAAATATGTCTTAGTTCTGCAGAGGTCTCATACATGTTTATTTGTCACAGGTGATCCTGAGTTTTATTCATATGAAAACTCGCTAGTTGTCTCTGTTTTGTCACATCTGCTTGACAAGTGAAGTAAGCTGGCCTTGGTACCCCGAGGTTAGCTATGTTTTTTGCAATGACGTTTTGGGGGAATGTATTGTCTGACAAAAGAGGAAATGGCCTCGTTGCTTAGTGACTGTCTCTGTGTCTCAGTTCTGTCACAGTGAGTTGATGTGTTGGAAGACTAAGTTTTAGTGTCTATATTTAGATTATAATTACAAGTGATCAGTTTCATTTTTTTTGCTGAACAGATTCCCTGCGCAAACACATGAGCCAATGGATGAACTACACTAAACTTTGTAGTAACTGTTGAAAGTGCAGATTCCCTGCGCAAACACATGTACCAATGGATGGACTACACTAAACTTTGTAGTAACTGTTGAAAGTGCAAGGAAATTTATGTCCTGCAGCCTAGAAGAAAAGAAGTTTACTTAAAAATTAAAAAAAAAATCTTTTTATCTTGAAACTCAGTCTCTACAAGCATTTTACAATGGTTGTCGAAAAGTATTCATGTCTCAGGCACGACCACCATAGTCATTAGAAATTAATGTGAAAAATAAAGTTCTAAAAATTATCTTGTTTTTGCACAGACGATCTTCATGGAATATGTATCGTATCAGTAATGAAATGAATAATTGACTGTAATAGGAAAGGTGTGCTGAGGCTTGAGATGCATTTGTAATACTTGTCGGTGCATACTGCGATGCTTAAAAACATGCTTTTTTGCTCAATGTTGAACCTTGTTTGGTCTGTGTACCACTAAAATTGGTGAGAAAAAGTGAATGTTTGTAATGTAATGAAGTGCTCACCAGGCTTTGTGTCTGAGAACAGTTGGACTTTTTTTAAAATTTGGGATCAAAGTAAGAGGTAAAGTCATACTTGCTTTCTTTTGATTGTGTTCATGCACTGTCAGCTATAGCAACAAGGCTCCAGTTGAGAGTGCGTGTGAAAATGTAGGCGTTTCATTATGACGGGCATAGCCAGCAGCCTCCATGCCACGCCTAGCTAAGACTTTGTGCTCACACAGAAATGGTCTTGTTGCAGCGCTTGTGCCTTCACAGCAGTTCAGTTTATAGAATCCTTCAAGAAGCATTTCAGGGAACAAAATTCGTTGACATACCTTGTCATGCATGTATGCTTTGAAAGGAGTTTATCATTGTTTTTCACAAGCATCATGAGATTTCACTTATTTGACATCCTTGTTTAGAGAGGGGCAGGCATTCACTGTGTACTGTTTTAATTTTCTTGTTTGTTTTGTGTTTTTGGGGTGGTTCTTTTTTATAACTAGTACTGTACAATGTCAATAAAACATGCTGCTTTTCTTGATGATATGAACCTTAGATAGTGATCATGGCCGGGTAAATTTGTTTTCTTGGAAATGTAGCTTTCAAATTTGGTGGCATGATATTTATACAGAGAATTGACTGGCTCTTGCATAAGTAGCTTGTAGCATGTTAGATCACAGTTACAAACCATTGCATTTGGAGTGTTCTTTGTCGACTGACTGGCTGTGTACATTGAACCTGGGTGTCTCTTCTTCTCCAGCTGGCAATCAGTCAATCAATCGATATACTCTGACGAAGATAAACATTAAGGAAAACTTGTCCATCCTTCAGTGATTCACCCTTTCCCTCCACCGCGTCTCCCTACGCGATTCGTAAGAGGCGAATAACTAGGGACACCGTGACTTGAGATTAGCGTTTACTCTAAACTGTTCTAGTGATTTTCGTGCGTGATGGCCTCACATAGCCTACAAGGCTGATAGGCCGTAAAACACTGTCCATCCATCCCTCCCTCCCTCCATCCATCCCCCTTTCCCTCCCTTGCTCTGGTATTGCGCATCTTCGCCCCATGCACTGAGGCAGCCACCACTCCCTGCCAGCCACGGCTCCCTGCATGTAAAGCCGCCAGTCAGGGAGTGGGGCGTGCTTTCCAGATATGCCTGCATGATAACACAAGCATTACTTGAATACTTGTCGTGTATATATTGGGATAAAAACTAATAAACTCGAATTCAGCAGCTAACACGGCCTTTGTGTTCGTTTTACCAGTGGAACAACCTTTGCCGTTTCTTGAATCTGTGAATTCCCCCACTTTCTTCTTGCTTGGTGGTATTCAGCCAACGCTATCCCTGCAAAAGTCGACATTTGATGAAGTTGTGTCGAACGCATTGTTCTACGATGTTGTTGCTCTATGCGAGCGAATTTCCTATCCTGCACCAAATGGACAGGGGGAACTCGCTTTTCATACAATGCGATGTTGCCACAAAGTTGTCCCCTAAACTTGAACTTCCCCTGGTTGTAACCTCACCAAGGCAGACATGGTTTCCATTCAAGCCTGGATCAAAGTTCTAAATGCAACTTGTGAAGTGCACTGAAG